>CAMPDV010005816.1:0-23606 GCA_946699065.1 Loxodes magnus | reverse complement strand
AAGATAGAGTTTCAGTTTTAAGGAGTATGCTTTGAGAAGTAATAAGTATTTAGAAAAGTGAAGATGTAAAGTAAGAAAAGACGATAGAGTTTCAGTTTTAATGAGTATGCTTTGAGAAGTACTAAGTATTTAGAAAAGTGAAGATGTAAAGTAAGAAAAGACGATAGAGTTTCAGTTTTAAGGAGTATGCTTTGAGAAGTAATAAGTATTTAGAAAAGTGAAGAAGTAAAGTAAGAAAAGAAGATAGAGTTTCAGTTTTAATGAGTATGATTTGAGAAGTAATAAGTATTTAGAAAAGTGAAGATGTAAAGTAAGAAAAGACGATAGAGTTTCAGTTTTAATGAGTATGCTTTGAGAAGTAATAAGTATTTAGAAAAGTGAAGAAGTAAAGTAAGAAAAGAAGATAGAGTTTCAGTTTTAAGGAGTATGCTTTGAGAAGTAATAAGTATTTAGAAAAGTGAAGAAGTAAAGTAAGAAAAGAAGATAGAGTTTCAGTTTTAAGGAGTATGCTTTGAGAAGTAATAAGTATTTAGAAAAGTGAAGAAGTAAAGTAAGAAAAGAAGATAGAGTTTCAGTTTTAAGGAGTAAACTTTGAGAAGTAATAGTATTTAGAAAAGTGAAGAAGTAAAGTAAGAAAAGAAGATAGAGTTTCAGTTTTAAGGAGTATGCTTTGAGAAGTACTAAGTATTTAGAAAAGTGAAGATGTAAAGTAAGAAAAGACGATAGAGTTTCAGTTTTAAGGAGTATGCTTTGAGAAGTTATAGTATTTAGAAAAGTGAAGAAATAAAGTAAAAAAAGAAGATAGAGTTTCAGTTTTAAGGAGTATGCTTTGAGAATGCATAAGTATTTAGAAAAGTAAAGAAGTAAAGTAAAAAAAGAAGATAGAATTTCAGTTTTAAGGAGTATGCTTTGAGAAGTAATAAGTATTTAGAAAAGTGAAGAAGTAAAGTAAGAAAAGAAGATAGAGTTTCAGTTTTAATGAGTATGCTTTGAGAAGTACTAAGTATTTAGAAAAGTGAAGATGTAAAGTAAGAAAAGACGATAGAGTTTCAGTTTTAAGGAGTATGCTTTGAGAAGTTATAGTATTTAGAAAAGTGAAAAAATAAAGTAAAAAAAGAAGATAGAGTTTCAGTTTTAAGGAGTATGCTTTGAGAATGCATAAGTATTTAGAAAAGTGAAGAAGTAAAGTAAGAAAAGAAGATAGAGTTTCAGTTTTAAGGAGTATGCTTTGAGAAGTAATAAGTATTTAGAAAAGTGAAGATGTAAAGTAAGAAAAGACGATAGAGTTTCAGTTTTAATGAGTATGCTTTGAGAAGTAATAAGTATTTAGAAAAGTGAAGAAGTAAAGTAAGAAAAGAAGATAGAGTTTCAGTTTTAAGGAGTATGCTTTGAGAAGTAATAAGTATTTAGAAAAGTGAAGAAGTAAAGTAAGAAAAGAAGATAGAGTTTCAGTTTTAATGAGTATGCTTTGAGAAGTACTAAGTATTTAGAAAAGTGAAGATGTAAAGTAAGAAAAGACGATAGAGTTTCAGTTTTAAGGAGTATGCTTTGAGAAGTTATAGTATTTAGAAAAGTGAAGAAATAAAGTAAAAAAAGAAGATAGAGTTTCAGTTTTAAGGAGTATGCTTTGAGAATGCATAAGTATTTAGAAAAGTAAAGAAGTAAAGTAAAAAAAGAAGATAGAATTTCAGTTTTAAGGAGTATGCTTTGAGAAGTAATAAGTATTTAGAAAAGTGAAGAAGTAAAGTAAGAAAAGACGATAGAATTTGAGTTTTAAGGAGTATGCTTTGAGAAGTAATAAGTATTTAGAAAAGTGAAGAAGTAAAGTAAGAAAAGAAGATTTAATTTCAGTTTTAAGGAGTATGCTTTGAGAAGTAATAAGTATTTTGAAAAGTGAAGAAGTAAAGTAAAAAAAGAAGATAGAGTTTCAGTTTTAAGGAGTATGCTTTGAGAAGTAATAAGTATTTAGAAAAGTGAAGAAGTAAAGTAAGAAAAGACGATAGAATTTGAGTTTTAAGGAGTATGCTTTGAGAAGTAATAAGTATTTAGAAAAGTGAAGAAGTAAAGTAAGAAAAGAAGATAGAGTTTCAGTTTTAATGAGTATGATTTGAGAAGTACTAAGTATTTAGAAAAGTGAAGATGTAAAGTAAGAAAAGACGATAGAGTTTCAGTTTTAAGGAGTATGCTTTGAGAATGCATAAGTATTTAGAAAAGTAAAGAAGTAAAGTAAAAAAAGAAGATAGAGTTTCAGTTTTAAGGAGTATGCTTTGAGAAGTTATAGTATTTAGAAAAGTGAAGAAGTAAAGTAAGAAAAGAAGATGGAATTTCAGTTTGAAGGAGTATGCTTTGAGAAGTTATAGTATTTAGAAAAGTGAAGAAGTAAAGTAAGAAAAGAAGATAGAGTTTCAGTTTTAAGGAGTATGCTTTGAGAAGTAATAAGTATTTAGAAAAGTGAAGAAGTAAAGTAAGAAAAGACGATAGAGTTTCAGTTTTAAGGAGTATGCTTTGAGAAGTTATAGTATTTAGAAAAGTGAAGAAATAAAGTAAAAAAAGAAGATAGAGTTTCAGTTTTAAGGAGTATGCTTTGAGAATGCATAAGTATTTAGAAAAGTGAAGAAGTAAAGTAAGAAAAGAAGATTTAGTTTCATTTTTATAAGTATGATTTGAGAAGTACTAAGTATTTAGAAAAGTGAAGAAGTAAAGTAAGAAAAGAAGATAGAGTTTCAGTTTTAAGGAGTATGCTTTGAGAAGTAATAAGTATTTAGAAAAGTGAAGAAGTAAAGTAAGAAAAGAGTTTCAGTTTTAAGGAGTATGCTTTGAGAAGTAATAAGTATTTAGAAAAGTGAAGAAGAAAAGTAAGAAAAGACGATAGAGTTTCAGTTTTAAGGAGTATGCTTTGAGAAGTTATAGTATTTAGAAAAGTGAAGAAGTAAAGTAAGAAAAGAAGATAGAGTTTCAGTTTTAAGGAGTATGCTTTGAGAAGTAATAAGTATTTAGAAAAGTGAAGAAGAAAAGTAAGAAAAGACGATAGAATTTGAGTTTTAAGGAGTATGCTTTGAGAAGTAATAAGTATTTTGAAAAGTGAAGAAGTAAAGTAAGAAAAGAAGATAGAGTTTCAGTTTTAAGGAGTATGCTTTGAGAAGTAATAAGCATTTTGAAAAGTGAAGAAGTAAAGCAAAAAAAGAAGATAGAGTTTCAGTTTTAAGGAGTATGCTTTGAGAAGTAATAAGTATTTAGAAAAGTGAAGAAGTAAAGTAAGAAAAGAAGATAGAGTTTCAGTTTTAATGAGTATGATTTGAGAAGTAATAAGTATTTAGAAAAGTGAAGATGTAAAGTAAGAAAAGACGATAGAGTTTCAGTTTTAATGAGTATGCTTTGAGAAGTAATAAGTATTTAGAAAAGTGAAGAAGTAAAGTAAGAAAAGAAGATAGAGTTTCAGTTTTAAGGAGTATGCTTTGAGAAGTAATAAGTATTTAGAAAAGTGAAGAAGTAAAGTAAGAAAAGAAGATAGAGTTTCAGTTTTAAGGAGTATGCTTTGAGAAGTAATAAGTATTTAGAAAAGTGAAGAAGTAAAGTAAGAAAAGAAGATAGAGTTTCAGTTTTAAGGAGTAAACTTTGAGAAGTAATAGTATTTAGAAAAGTGAAGAAGTAAAGTAAGAAAAGAAGATAGAGTTTCAGTTTTAAGGAGTATGCTTTGAGAAGTACTAAGTATTTAGAAAAGTGAAGATGTAAAGTAAGAAAAGACGATAGAGTTTCAGTTTTAAGGAGTATGCTTTGAGAAGTTATAGTATTTAGAAAAGTGAAGAAATAAAGTAAAAAAAGAAGATAGAGTTTCAGTTTTAAGGAGTATGCTTTGAGAATGCATAAGTATTTAGAAAAGTAAAGAAGTAAAGTAAAAAAAGAAGATAGAATTTCAGTTTTAAGGAGTATGCTTTGAGAAGTAATAAGTATTTAGAAAAGTGAAGAAGTAAAGTAAGAAAAGAAGATAGAGTTTCAGTTTTAATGAGTATGCTTTGAGAAGTACTAAGTATTTAGAAAAGTGAAGATGTAAAGTAAGAAAAGACGATAGAGTTTCAGTTTTAAGGAGTATGCTTTGAGAAGTTATAGTATTTAGAAAAGTGAAAAAATAAAGTAAAAAAAGAAGATAGAGTTTCAGTTTTAAGGAGTATGCTTTGAGAATGCATAAGTATTTAGAAAAGTGAAGAAGTAAAGTAAGAAAAGAAGATAGAGTTTCAGTTTTAAGGAGTATGCTTTGAGAAGTAATAAGTATTTAGAAAAGTGAAGATGTAAAGTAAGAAAAGACGATAGAGTTTCAGTTTTAATGAGTATGCTTTGAGAAGTAATAAGTATTTAGAAAAGTGAAGAAGTAAAGTAAGAAAAGAAGATAGAGTTTCAGTTTTAAGGAGTATGCTTTGAGAAGTAATAAGTATTTAGAAAAGTGAAGAAGTAAAGTAAGAAAAGAAGATAGAGTTTCAGTTTTAATGAGTATGCTTTGAGAAGTACTAAGTATTTAGAAAAGTGAAGATGTAAAGTAAGAAAAGACGATAGAGTTTCAGTTTTAAGGAGTATGCTTTGAGAAGTTATAGTATTTAGAAAAGTGAAGAAATAAAGTAAAAAAAGAAGATAGAGTTTCAGTTTTAAGGAGTATGCTTTGAGAATGCATAAGTATTTAGAAAAGTAAAGAAGTAAAGTAAAAAAAGAAGATAGAATTTCAGTTTTAAGGAGTATGCTTTGAGAAGTAATAAGTATTTAGAAAAGTGAAGAAGAAAAGTAAGAAAAGACGATAGAATTTGAGTTTTAAGGAGTATGCTTTGAGAAGTAATAAGTATTTAGAAAAGTGAAGAAGTAAAGTAAGAAAAGAAGATTTAATTTCAGTTTTAAGGAGTATGCTTTGAGAAGTAATAAGTATTTTGAAAAGTGAAGAAGTAAAGTAAAAAAAGAAGATAGAGTTTCAGTTTTAAGGAGTATGCTTTGAGAAGTAATAAGTATTTAGAAAAGTGAAGAAGTAAAGTAAGAAAAGACGATAGAATTTGAGTTTTAAGGAGTATGCTTTGAGAAGTAATAAGTATTTAGAAAAGTGAAGAAGAAAAGTAAGAAAAGACGATAGAGTTTCAGTTTTAAGGAGTATGCTTTGAGAAGTTATAGTATTTAGAAAAGTGAAGAAGTAAAGTAAGAAAAGAAGATAGAGTTTCAGTTTTAAGGAGTATGCTTTGAGAATGCATAAGTATTTAGAAAAGTAAAGAAGTAAAGTAAAAAAAGAAGATAGAGTTTCAGTTTTAAGGAGTATGCTTTGAGAAGTTATAGTATTTAGAAAAGTGAAGAAGTAAAGTAAGAAAAGAAGATGGAATTTCAGTTTGAAGGAGTATGCTTTGAGAAGTTATAGTATTTAGAAAAGTGAAGAAGTAAAGTAAGAAAAGAAGATAGAGTTTCAGTTTTAAGGAGTATGCTTTGAGAAGTAATAAGTATTTAGAAAAGTGAAGAAGTAAAGTAAGAAAAGACGATAGAGTTTCAGTTTTAAGGAGTATGCTTTGAGAAGTTATAGTATTTAGAAAAGTGAAGAAATAAAGTAAAAAAAGAAGATAGAGTTTCAGTTTTAAGGAGTATGCTTTGAGAATGCATAAGTATTTAGAAAAGTGAAGAAGTAAAGTAAGAAAAGAAGATTTAGTTTCATTTTTATAAGTATGATTTGAGAAGTACTAAGTATTTAGAAAAGTGAAGAAGTAAAGTAAGAAAAGAAGATAGAGTTTCAGTTTGAAGGAGTATGCTTTGAGAAGTACTAAGTATTTAGAAAAGTGAAGAAGTAAAGTAAGAAAAGAAGATAGAGTTTCAGTTTTAATGAGTATGCTTTGAGAATGCATAAGTATTTAGAAAAGTGAAGATGTAAAGTAAGAAAAGAAAATAGAGTTTCAGTTTTAAGGAGTATGCTTTGAGAAGTAATAAGTATTTAGAAAAGTGAAGAAGTAAAGTAAGAAAAGAAGATAGAGTTTCATTTTTATAAGTATGCTTTGAGAAGTAATAAGTATTTAGAAAAGTGAAGAAGTAAAGTAAAAAAAGAAGATAGAATTTCAGTTTTAAGGAGTATGCTTTGAGAAGTAATAAGTATTTAGAAAAGTGAAGAAGAAAAGTAAGAAAAGACGATAGAATTTGAGTTTTAAGGAGTATGCTTTGAGAAGTAATAAGTATTTAGAAAAGTGAAGAAGTAAAGTAAGAAAAGAAGATAGAGTTTCAGTTTTAAGGAGTATGCTTTGAGAAGTAATAAGTATTTAGAAAAGTGAAGAAGTAAAGTAAGAAAAGAGTTTCAGTTTTAAGGAGTATGCTTTGAGAAGTAATAAGTATTTAGAAAAGTGAAGAAGTAAAGTAAGAAAAGAAGATAGAGTTTCAGTTTTAAGGAGTATGCTTTGAGAAGTTATAGTATTTAGAAAAGTGAAGAAGTAAAGTAAGAAAAGGAGAAAGAGTTTCAGTTTTAAGGAGTATGCTTTGAGAAGTAATAAGTATTTAGAAAAGTGAAGAAGTAAAGTAAGAAAAGAAGATAGAGTTTCAGTTTTAATGAGTATGCTTTGAGAATGCATAAGTATTTAGAAAAGTGAAGATGTAAAGTAAGAAAAGAAAATAGAGTTTCAGTTTTAAGGAGTATGCTTTGAGAAGTAATAAGTATTTAGAAAAGTGAAGAAGTAAAGTAAGAAAAGAAGATAGAGTTTCATTTTTATAAGTATGCTTTGAGAAGTAATAAGTATTTAGAAAAGTGAAGAAGTAAAGTAAAAAAAGAAGATAGAGTTTCAGTTTGAAGGAGTATGCTTTGAGAAGTACTAAGTATTTAGAAAAGTGAAGAAGTAAAGTAAGAAAAGAAGATAGAGTTTCAGTTTTAATGAGTATGCTTTGAGAATGCATAAGTATTTAGAAAAGTGAAGATGTAAAGTAAGAAAAGAAAATAGAGTTTCAGTTTTAAGGAGTATGCTTTGAGAAGTAATAAGTATTTAGAAAAGTGAAGAAGTAAAGTAAGAAAAGAAGATAGAGTTTCATTTTTATAAGTATGCTTTGAGAAGTAATAAGTATTTAGAAAAGTGAAGAAGTAAAGTAAAAAAAGAAGATAGAATTTCAGTTTTAAGGAGTATGCTTTGAGAAGTAATAAGTATTTAGAAAAGTGAAGAAGAAAAGTAAGAAAAGACGATAGAATTTGAGTTTTAAGGAGTATGCTTTGAGAAGTAATAAGTATTTAGAAAAGTGAAGAAGTAAAGTAAGAAAAGAAGATAGAGTTTCAGTTTTAAGGAGTATGCTTTGAGAAGTAATAAGTATTTAGAAAAGTGAAGAAGTAAAGTAAGAAAAGAGTTTCAGTTTTAAGGAGTATGCTTTGAGAAGTAATAAGTATTTAGAAAAGTGAAGAAGAAAAGTAAGAAAAGACGATAGAGTTTCAGTTTTAAGGAGTATGCTTTGAGAAGTTATAGTATTTAGAAAAGTGAAGAAGTAAAGTAAGAAAAGAAGATAGAGTTTCAGTTTTAAGGAGTATGCTTTGAGAAGTAATAAGTATTTAGAAAAGTGAAGAAGAAAAGTAAGAAAAGACGATAGAATTTGAGTTTTAAGGAGTATGCTTTGAGAAGTAATAAGTATTTAGAAAAGTGAAGATGTAAAGTAAGAAAAGACGATAGAGTTTCAGTTTTAATGAGTATGCTTTGAGAAGTAATAAGTATTTAGAAAAGTGAAGAAGAAAAGTAAGAAAAGACGATAGAGTTTCAGTTTTAAGGAGTATGCTTTGAGAAGTAATAAGTATTTAGAAAAGTGAAGAAGTAAAGTAAGAAAAGAAGATTTAATTTCAGTTTTAAGGAGTATGCTTTGAGAAGTAATAAGCATTTTGAAAAGTGAAGAAGTAAAGTAAAAAAAGAGTTTCAGTTTTAAGGAGTATGCTTTGAGAAGTAATAAGTATTTAGAAAAGTGAAGAAGAAAAGTAAGAAAAGACGATAGAGTTTCAGTTTTAAGGAGTATGCTTTGAGAAGTTATAGTATTTAGAAAAGTGAAGAAGTAAAGTAAGAAAAGAAGATGGAATTTCAGTTTGAAGGAGTATGCTTTGAGAAGTTATAGTATTTAGAAAAGTGAAGAAGTAAAGTAAGAAAAGAAGATAGAGTTTCAGTTTTAAGGAGTATGCTTTGAGAAGTAATAAGTATTTAGAAAAGTGAAGAAGTAAAGTAAGAAAAGACGATAGAGTTTCAGTTTTAAGGAGTATGCTTTGAGAAGTTATAGTATTTAGAAAAGTGAAGAAATAAAGTAAAAAAAGAAGATAGAGTTTCAGTTTTAAGGAGTATGCTTTGAGAATGCATAAGTATTTAGAAAAGTGAAGAAGTAAAGTAAGAAAAGAAGATTTAGTTTCATTTTTATAAGTATGATTTGAGAAGTACTAAGTATTTAGAAAAGTGAAGAAGTAAAGTAAGAAAAGAAGATAGAGTTTCAGTTTGAAGGAGTATGCTTTGAGAAGTACTAAGTATTTAGAAAAGTGAAGAAGTAAAGTAAGAAAAGAAGATAGAGTTTCAGTTTTAAGGAGTATGCTTTGAGAATGCATAAGTATTTAGAAAAGTGAAGATGTAAAGTAAGAAAAGACGATAGAGTTTCAGTTTTAAGGAGTATGCTTTGAGAAGTTATAGTATTTAGAAAAGTGAAGAAATAAAGTAAAAAAAGAAGATAGAGTTTCAGTTTTAAGGAGTATGCTTTGAGAATGCATAAGTATTTAGAAAAGTAAAGAAGTAAAGTAAAAAAAGAAGATAGAATTTCAGTTTTAAGGAGTATGCTTTGAGAAGTAATAAGTATTTAGAAAAGTGAAGAAGAAAAGTAAGAAAAGACGATAGAATTTGAGTTTTAAGGAGTATGCTTTGAGAAGTAATAAGTATTTAGAAAAGTGAAGAAGTAAAGTAAGAAAAGAAGATAGAGTTTCAGTTTTAAGGAGTATGCTTTGAGAAGTAATAAGTATTTAGAAAAGTGAAGAAGTAAAGTAAGAAAAGAGTTTCAGTTTTAAGGAGTATGCTTTGAGAAGTAATAAGTATTTAGAAAAGTGAAGAAGAAAAGTAAGAAAAGACGATAGAGTTTCAGTTTTAAGGAGTATGCTTTGAGAAGTTATAGTATTTAGAAAAGTGAAGAAGTAAAGTAAGAAAAGAAGATAGAGTTTCAGTTTTAAGGAGTATGCTTTGAGAAGTAATAAGTATTTAGAAAAGTGAAGAAGAAAAGTAAGAAAAGACGATAGAATTTGAGTTTTAAGGAGTATGCTTTGAGAAGTAATAAGTATTTAGAAAAGTGAAGATGTAAAGTAAGAAAAGACGATAGAGTTTCAGTTTTAATGAGTATGCTTTGAGAAGTAATAAGTATTTAGAAAAGTGAAGAAGAAAAGTAAGAAAAGACGATAGAGTTTCAGTTTTAAGGAGTATGCTTTGAGAAGTAATAAGTATTTAGAAAAGTGAAGAAGTAAAGTAAGAAAAGAAGATTTAATTTCAGTTTTAAGGAGTATGCTTTGAGAAGTAATAAGCATTTTGAAAAGTGAAGAAGTAAAGTAAAAAAAGAGTTTCAGTTTTAAGGAGTATGCTTTGAGAAGTAATAAGTATTTAGAAAAGTGAAGAAGAAAAGTAAGAAAAGACGATAGAGTTTCAGTTTTAAGGAGTATGCTTTGAGAAGTTATAGTATTTAGAAAAGTGAAGAAGTAAAGTAAGAAAAGAAGATAGAGTTTCAGTTTTAAGGAGTATGCTTTGAGAAGTAATAAGTATTTAGAAAAGTGAAGAAGTAAAGTAAGAAAAGAAGATTTAATTTCAGTTTTAAGGAGTATGCTTTGAGAAGTAATAAGTATTTAGAAAAGTGAAGAAGTAAAGTAAAAAAAGAAGATAGAGTTTCAGTTTTAAGGAGTATGCTTTGAGAAGTAATAAGTATTTAGAAAAGTGAAGAAGTAAAGTAAAAAAAGACGATAGAATTTGAGTTTTAAGGAGTATGCTTTGAGAAGTAATAAGTATTTAGAAAAGTGAAGAAGTAAAGTAAGAAAAGAAGATAGAGTTTCAGTTTTAATGAGTATGATTTGAGAAGTACTAAGTATTTAGAAAAGTGAAGATGTAAAGTAAGAAAAGACGATAGAGTTTCAGTTTTAAGGAGTATGCTTTGAGAATGCATAAGTATTTAGAAAAGTAAAGAAGTAAAGTAAAAAAAGAAGATAGAGTTTCAGTTTTAAGGAGTATGCTTTGAGAAGTTATAGTATTTAGAAAAGTGAAGAAGTAAAGTAAGAAAAGAAGATGGAATTTCAGTTTTATAAGTATGCTTTGAGAAGTAATAAGTATTTAGAAAAGTGAAGAAGTAAAGTAAGAAAAGAAGATAGAGTTTCAGTTTTAAGGAGTATGCTTTGAGAAGTAATAAGTATTTAGAAAAGTGAAGAAGTAAAGTAAGAAAAGACGATAGAGTTTCAGTTTTAAGGAGTATGCTTTGAGAAGTTATAGTATTTAGAAAAGTGAAGAAATAAAGTAAAAAAAGAAGATAGAGTTTCAGTTTTAAGGAGTATGCTTTGAGAATGCATAAGTATTTAGAAAAGTGAAGAAGTAAAGTAAGAAAAGAAGATTTAGTTTCATTTTTATAAGTATGATTTGAGAAGTACTAAGTATTTAGAAAAGTGAAGAAGTAAAGTAAGAAAAGAAGATAGAGTTTCAGTTTGAAGGAGTATGCTTTGAGAAGTACTAAGTATTTAGAAAAGTGAAGAAGTAAAGTAAGAAAAGAAGATAGAGTTTCAGTTTTAAGGAGTATGCTTTGAGAATGCATAAGTATTTAGAAAAGTGAAGATGTAAAGTAAGAAAAGAAAATAGAGTTTCAGTTTTAAGGAGTATGCTTTGAGAAGTAATAAGTATTTAGAAAAGTGAAGAAGTAAAGTAAGAAAAGAAGATAGAGTTTCATTTTTATAAGTATGCTTTGAGAAGTAATAAGTATTTAGAAAAGTGAAGAAGTAAAGTAAAAAAAGAAGATAGAATTTCAGTTTTAAGGAGTATGCTTTGAGAAGTAATAAGTATTTAGAAAAGTGAAGAAGAAAAGTAAGAAAAGACGATAGAATTTGAGTTTTAAGGAGTATGCTTTGAGAAGTAATAAGTATTTAGAAAAGTGAAGAAGTAAAGTAAGAAAAGAAGATAGAGTTTCAGTTTTAAGGAGTATGCTTTGAGAAGTAATAAGTATTTAGAAAAGTGAAGAAGTAAAGTAAGAAAAGAGTTTCAGTTTTAAGGAGTATGCTTTGAGAAGTAATAAGTATTTAGAAAAGTGAAGAAGAAAAGTAAGAAAAGACGATAGAGTTTCAGTTTTAAGGAGTATGCTTTGAGAAGTTATAGTATTTAGAAAAGTGAAGAAGTAAAGTAAGAAAAGAAGATAGAGTTTCAGTTTTAAGGAGTATGCTTTGAGAAGTAATAAGTATTTAGAAAAGTGAAGAAGAAAAGTAAGAAAAGACGATAGAATTTGAGTTTTAAGGAGTATGCTTTGAGAAGTAATAAGTATTTAGAAAAGTGAAGATGTAAAGTAAGAAAAGACGATAGAGTTTCAGTTTTAATGAGTATGCTTTGAGAAGTAATAAGTATTTAGAAAAGTGAAGAAGAAAAGTAAGAAAAGACGATAGAGTTTCAGTTTTAAGGAGTATGCTTTGAGAAGTTATAGTATTTAGAAAAGTGAAGAAGTAAAGTAAGAAAAGAAGATAGAGTTTCAGTTTTAAGGAGTATGCTTTGAGAAGTAATAAGTATTTAGAAAAGTGAAGAAGAAAAGTAAGAAAAGACGATAGAATTTGAGTTTTAAGGAGTATGCTTTGAGAAGTAATAAGTATTTAGAAAAGTGAAGAAGTAAAGTAAGAAAAGAAGATAGAGTTTCAGTTTTAAGGAGTATGCTTTGAGAAGTAATAAGTATTTAGAAAAGTGAAGAAGTAAAGTAAGAAAAGAGTTTCAGTTTTAAGGAGTATGCTTTGAGAAGTAATAAGTATTTAGAAAAGTGAAGAAGAAAAGTAAGAAAAGACGATAGAGTTTCAGTTTTAAGGAGTATGCTTTGAGAAGTTATAGTATTTAGAAAAGTGAAGAAGTAAAGTAAGAAAAGAAGATAGTGTTTCAGTTTTAAGGAGTATGCTTTGAGAAGTAATAAGTATTTAGAAAAGTGAAGAAGAAAAGTAAGAAAAGACGATAGAATTTGAGTTTTAAGGAGTATGCTTTGAGAAGTAATAAGTATTTAGAAAAGTGAAGATGTAAAGTAAGAAAAGACGATAGAGTTTCAGTTTTAATGAGTATGCTTTGAGAAGTAATAAGTATTTAGAAAAGTGAAGAAGAAAAGTAAGAAAAGACGATAGAGTTTCAGTTTTAAGGAGTATGCTTTGAGAAGTAATAAGTATTTAGAAAAGTGAAGAAGTAAAGTAAGAAAAGAAGATTTAATTTCAGTTTTAAGGAGTATGCTTTGAGAAGTAATAAGCATTTTGAAAAGTGAAGAAGTAAAGTAAAAAAAGAGTTTCAGTTTTAAGGAGTATGCTTTGAGAAGTAATAAGTATTTAGAAAAGTGAAGAAGAAAAGTAAGAAAAGACGATAGAGTTTCAGTTTTAAGGAGTATGCTTTGAGAAGTTATAGTATTTAGAAAAGTGAAGAAGTAAAGTAAGAAAAGAAGATGGAATTTCAGTTTGAAGGAGTATGCTTTGAGAAGTAATAAGTATTTAGAAAAGTGAAGAAGTAAAGTAAGAAAAGAAGATAGAGTTTCAGTTTTAAGGAGTATGCTTTGAGAAGTAATAAGTATTTAGAAAAGTGAAGAAGTAAAGTAAGAAAAGACGATAGAGTTTCAGTTTTAAGGAGTATGCTTTGAGAAGTTATAGTATTTAGAAAAGTGAAGAAATAAAGTAAAAAAAGAAGATAGAGTTTCAGTTTTAAGGAGTATGCTTTGAGAATGCATAAGTATTTAGAAAAGTGAAGAAGTAAAGTAAGAAAAGAAGATTTAGTTTCATTTTTATAAGTATGATTTGAGAAGTACTAAGTATTTAGAAAAGTGAAGAAGTAAAGTAAGAAAAGAAGATAGAGTTTCAGTTTTAAGGAGTATGCTTTGAGAAGTACTAAGTATTTAGAAAAGTGAAGAAGTAAAGTAAGAAAAGAAGATAGAGTTTCAGTTTTAAGGAGTATGCTTTGAGAATGCATAAGTATTTAGAAAAGTGAAGAAGTAAAGTAAAAAAATAAGATTTAGTTTCAGTTTTAAGGAGTATGCTTTGAGAAGTTATAGTATTTAGAAAAGTGAAGAAATAAAGTAAGAAAAGAAGATAGAGTTTCAGTTTAAAGGAGTATGCTTTGAGAATGCATAAGTATTTAGAAAAGTAAAGAAGTAAAGTAAAAAAAGAAGATAGAGTTTCAGTTTTAAGGAGTATGCTTTGAGAAGTAATAAGTATTTAGAAAAGTGAAGAAGTAAAGTAAAAAAAGACGATAGAATTTGAGTTTTAAGGAGTATGCTTTGAGAAGTAATAAGTATTTAGAAAAGTGAAGAAGTAAAGTAAGAAAAGAAGATAGAGTTTCAGTTTTAAGGAGTATGCTTTGAGAAGTAATAAGTATTTAGAAAAGTGAAGAAGTAAAGTAAGAAAAGAGTTTCAGTTTTAAGGAGTATGCTTTGAGAAGTAATAAGTATTTAGAAAAGTGAAGAAGAAAAGTAAGAAAAGACGATAGAGTTTCAGTTTTAAGGAGTATGCTTTGAGAAGTTATAGTATTTAGAAAAGTGAAGAAGTAAAGTAAGAAAAGAAGATAGAGTTTCAGTTTTAAGGAGTATGCTTTGAGAAGTAATAAGTATTTAGAAAAGTGAAGAAGAAAAGTAAGAAAAGACGATAGAATTTGAGTTTTAAGGAGTATGCTTTGAGAAGTAATAAGTATTTAGAAAAGTGAAGATGTAAAGTAAGAAAAGACGATAGAGTTTCAGTTTTAATGAGTATGCTTTGAGAAGTAATAAGTATTTAGAAAAGTGAAGAAGAAAAGTAAGAAAAGACGATAGAGTTTCAGTTTTAAGGAGTATGCTTTGAGAAGTAATAAGTATTTAGAAAAGTGAAGAAGTAAAGTAAGAAAAGAAGATTTAATTTCAGTTTTAAGGAGTATGCTTTGAGAAGTAATAAGCATTTTGAAAAGTGAAGAAGTAAAGTAAAAAAAGAGTTTCAGTTTTAAGGAGTATGCTTTGAGAAGTAATAAGTATTTAGAAAAGTGAAGAAGAAAAGTAAGAAAAGACGATAGAGTTTCAGTTTTAAGGAGTATGCTTTGAGAAGTAATAAGTATTTAGAAAAGTGAAGAAGTAAAGTAAGAAAAGAAGATAGATTTGAGTTTTAAAGAGCATGCTTTGAGAAGTACTAAGCATTTTGAAAAGTGAAGAAGTAAAGTAAGAAAAGACGATAGAATTTGAGTTTTAAGGAGTATGCTTTGAGAAGTAATAAGTATTTAGAAAAGTGAAGAAGTAAAGTAAGAAAAGAAGATAGAGTTTCAGTTTTAAGGAGTATGCTTTGAGAAGTAATAAGTATTTAGAAAAGTGAAGAAGAAAAGTAAGAAAAGACGATAGAATTTGAGTTTTAAGGAGTATGCTTTGAGAAGTAATAAGTATTTAGAAAAGTGAAGATGTAAAGTAAGAAAAGACGATAGAGTTTCAGTTTTAATGAGTATGCTTTGAGAAGTAATAAGTATTTAGAAAAGTGAAGATGTAAAGTAAGAAAAGACGATAGAGTTTCAGTTTTAATGAGTATGCTTTGAGAAGTAATAAGTATTTAGAAAAGTAAAGAAGTAAAGTAAAAAAAGAAGATAGAATTTCAGTTTTAAGGAGTATGCTTTGAGAAGTAATAAGTATTTAGAAAAGTGAAGAAGAAAAGTAAGAAAAGACGATAGAATTTGAGTTTTAAGGAGTATGCTTTGAGAAGTAATAAGTATTTAGAAAAGTGAAGAAGTAAAGTAAGAAAAGAAGATTTAATTTCAGTTTTAAGGAGTATGCTTTGAGAAGTAATAAGTATTTTGAAAAGTGAAGAAGTAAAGTAAAAAAAGAAGATAGAGTTTCAGTTTTAAGGAGTATGCTTTGAGAAGTAATAAGTATTTAGAAAAGTGAAGAAGTAAAGTAAAAAAAGAAGATAGAGTTTCAGTTTTAAGGAGTATGCTTTGAGAAGTTATAGTATTTAGAAAAGTGAAGAAGTAAAGTAAGAAAAGAAGATAGAGTTTCAGTTTTAAGGAGTATGCTTTGAGAAGTTATAGTATTTAGAAAAGTGAAGAAGAAAAGTAAAAAAAGAAGATGGAATTTCAGTTTGAAGGAGTATGCTTTGAGAAGTTATAGTATTTAGAAAAGTGAAGAAGTAAAGTAAAAAAATAAGATTTAGTTTCATTTTAAGGAGTATGCTTTGAGAAGTAATAAGTATTTAGAAAAGTGAAGAAGTAAAGTAAGAAAAGAAGATAGATTTGAGTTTTAAAGAGCATGCTTTGAGAAGTACTAAGCATTTTGAAAAGTGAAGAAGTAAAGTAAGAAAAGAAGATAGAGTTTCAGTTTTAAGGAGTATGCTTTGAGAAGTAATAAGTATTTAGAAAAGTGAAGAAGAAAAGTAAGAAAAGACGATAGAATTTGAGTTTTAAGGAGTATGCTTTGAGAAGTAATAAGTATTTAGAAAAGTGAAGATGTAAAGTAAGAAAAGACGATAGAGTTTCAGTTTTAATGAGTATGCTTTGAGAAGTAATAAGTATTTAGAAAAGTGAAGAAGAAAAGTAAGAAAAGAAGAAAGAGTTTCAGTTTGAAGGAGTATGCTTTGAGAAGTAATAAGTATTTAGAAAAGTGAAGAAGTAAAGTAAGAAAAGAAGATAGAATTTGAGTTTTAAGGAGTATGCTTTGAGAAGTAATAAGTATTTAGAAAAGTGAAGAAGTAAAGTAAGAAAAGAAGATAGAGTTTCAGTTTTAAGGAGTATGCTTTGAGAAGTAATAAGTATTTAGAAAAGTGAAGAAGTAAAGTAAGAAAAGAGTTTCAGTTTTAAGGAGTATGCTTTGAGAAGTAATAAGTATTTAGAAAAGTGAAGAAGAAAAGTAAGAAAAGACGATAGAGTTTCAGTTTTAAGGAGTATGCTTTGAGAAGTTATAGTATTTAGAAAAGTGAAGAAGTAAAGTAAGAAAAGAAGATAGAGTTTCAGTTTTAAGGAGTATGCTTTGAGAAGTAATAAGTATTTAGAAAAGTGAAGAAGAAAAGTAAGAAAAGACGATAGAATTTGAGTTTTAAGGAGTATGCTTTGAGAAGTAATAAGTATTTAGAAAAGTGAAGATGTAAAGTAAGAAAAGACGATAGAGTTTCAGTTTTAATGAGTATGCTTTGAGAAGTAATAAGTATTTAGAAAAGTGAAGAAGAAAAGTAAGAAAAGACGATAGAGTTTCAGTTTTAAGGAGTATGCTTTGAGAAGTAATAAGTATTTAGAAAAGTGAAGAAGTAAAGTAAGAAAAGAAGATTTAATTTCAGTTTTAAGGAGTATGCTTTGAGAAGTAATAAGCATTTTGAAAAGTGAAGAAGTAAAGTAAAAAAAGAGTTTCAGTTTTAAGGAGTATGCTTTGAGAAGTAATAAGTATTTAGAAAAGTGAAGAAGAAAAGTAAGAAAAGACGATAGAGTTTCAGTTTTAAGGAGTATGCTTTGAGAAGTAATAAGTATTTAGAAAAGTGAAGAAGTAAAGTAAGAAAAGAAGATAGATTTGAGTTTTAAAGAGCATGCTTTGAGAAGTACTAAGCATTTTGAAAAGTGAAGAAGTAAAGTAAGAAAAGACGATAGAATTTGAGTTTTAAGGAGTATGCTTTGAGAAGTAATAAGTATTTAGAAAAGTGAAGAAGTAAAGTAAGAAAAGAAGATAGAGTTTCAGTTTTAAGGAGTATGCTTTGAGAAGTAATAAGTATTTAGAAAAGTGAAGAAGAAAAGTAAGAAAAGACGATAGAATTTGAGTTTTAAGGAGTATGCTTTGAGAAGTAATAAGTATTTAGAAAAGTGAAGATGTAAAGTAAGAAAAGACGATAGAGTTTCAGTTTTAATGAGTATGCTTTGAGAAGTAATAAGTATTTAGAAAAGTGAAGATGTAAAGTAAGAAAAGACGATAGAGTTTCAGTTTTAATGAGTATGCTTTGAGAAGTAATAAGTATTTAGAAAAGTAAAGAAGTAAAGTAAAAAAAGAAGATAGAATTTCAGTTTTAAGGAGTATGCTTTGAGAAGTAATAAGTATTTAGAAAAGTGAAGAAGAAAAGTAAGAAAAGACGATAGAATTTGAGTTTTAAGGAGTATGCTTTGAGAAGTAATAAGTATTTAGAAAAGTGAAGAAGTAAAGTAAGAAAAGAAGATTTAATTTCAGTTTTAAGGAGTATGCTTTGAGAAGTAATAAGTATTTTGAAAAGTGAAGAAGTAAAGTAAAAAAAGAAGATAGAGTTTCAGTTTTAAGGAGTATGCTTTGAGAAGTAATAAGTATTTAGAAAAGTGAAGAAGTAAAGTAAAAAAAGAAGATAGAGTTTCAGTTTTAAGGAGTATGCTTTGAGAAGTTATAGTATTTAGAAAAGTGAAGAAGTAAAGTAAGAAAAGAAGATAGAGTTTCAGTTTTAAGGAGTATGCTTTGAGAAGTTATAGTATTTAGAAAAGTGAAGAAGAAAAGTAAAAAAAGAAGATGGAATTTCAGTTTGAAGGAGTATGCTTTGAGAAGTTATAGTATTTAGAAAAGTGAAGAAGTAAAGTAAAAAAATAAGATTTAGTTTCATTTTAAGGAGTATGCTTTGAGAAGTAATAAGTATTTAGAAAAGTGAAGAAGTAAAGTAAGAAAAGAAGATAGATTTGAGTTTTAAAGAGCATGCTTTGAGAAGTACTAAGCATTTTGAAAAGTGAAGAAGTAAAGTAAGAAAAGAAGATAGAGTTTCAGTTTTAAGGAGTATGCTTTGAGAAGTAATAAGTATTTAGAAAAGTGAAGAAGAAAAGTAAGAAAAGACGATAGAATTTGAGTTTTAAGGAGTATGCTTTGAGAAGTAATAAGTATTTAGAAAAGTGAAGATGTAAAGTAAGAAAAGACGATAGAGTTTCAGTTTTAATGAGTATGCTTTGAGAAGTAATAAGTATTTAGAAAAGTGAAGAAGAAAAGTAAGAAAAGAAGAAAGAGTTTCAGTTTGAAGGAGTATGCTTTGAGAAGTAATAAGTATTTAGAAAAGTGAAGAAGTAAAGTAAGAAAAGAAGATAGAATTTGAGTTTTAAAGAGCATGCTTTGAGAAGTACTAAGCATTTTGAAAAGTGAAGAAGTAAAGTAAAAAAAGAAAATAGAGTTTCAGTTTTAAGGAGTATGCTTTGAGAAGTAATAAGTATTTAGAAAAGTGAAGAAGTAAAGTAAGAAAAGAAGATAGAGTTTCATTTTTATAAGTATGCTTTGAGAAGTAATAAGTATTTAGAAAAGTGAAGAAGTAAAGTAAAAAAAGAAGATAGAGTTTCAGTTTTAAGGAGTATGCTTTGAGAAGTTATAGTATTTAGAAAAGTGAAGAAGTAAAGTAAGAAAAGAAGATAGAGTTTCAGTTTGAAGGAGTATGCTTTGAGAAGTAATAAGTATTTAGAAAAGTGAAGAAGTAAAGTAAGAAAAGAAGATAGAATTTGAGTTTTAAAGAGCATGCTTTGAGAAGTACTAAGCATTTTGAAAAGTGAAGAAGTAAAGTAAAAAAAGAAAATAGAGTTTCAGTTTTAAGGAGTATGCTTTGAGAAGTAATAAGTATTTAGAAAAGTGAAGAAGTAAAGTAAGAAAAGAAGATAGAGTTTCATTTTTATAAGTATGCTTTGAGAAGTAATAAGTATTTAGAAAAGTGAAGAAGTAAAGTAAAAAAAGAAGATAGAGTTTCAGTTTTAAGGAGTATGCTTTGAGAAGTTATAGTATTTAGAAAAGTGAAGAAGTAAAGTAAGAAAAGAAGATAGAGTTTCAGTTTTAAGGAGTATGCTTTGAGAATGCATAAGTATTTAGAAAAGTAAAGAAGTAAAGTAAAAAAAGAAGATAGAATTTCAGTTTTAAGGAGTATGCTTTGAGAAGTAATAAGTATTTAGAAAAGTGAAGAAGAAAAGTAAGAAAAGACGATAGAATTTGAGTTTTAAGGAGTATGCTTTGAGAAGTAATAAGTATTTAGAAAAGTGAAGAAGTAAAGTAAGAAAAGAAGATTTAATTTCAGTTTTAAGGAGTATGCTTTGAGAAGTAATAAGTATTTTGAAAAGTGAAGAAGTAAAGTAAAAAAAGAAGATAGAGTTTCAGTTTTAAGGAGTATGCTTTGAGAAGTAATAAGTATTTAGAAAAGTGAAGAAGTAAAGTAAAAAAAGAAGATAGAGTTTCAGTTTTAAGGAGTATGCTTTGAGAAGTTATAGTATTTTGAAAAGTGAAGAAGTAAAGTAAAAAAAGAAGAAAGAGTTTCAGTTTTAAGGAGTATGCTTTGAGAAGTAATAGTATTTAGAAAAGTGAAGAAGAAAAGTAAAAAAAGAAGATGGAATTTCAGTTTGAAGGAGTATGCTTTGAGAAGTTATAGTATTTAGAAAAGTGAAGAAGTAAAGTAAAAAAATAAGATTTAGTTTCATTTTAAGGAGTATGCTTTGAGAAGTAATAAGTATTTAGAAAAGTGAAGAAGTAAAGTAAGAAAAGAAGATAGATTTGAGTTTTAAAGAGCATGCTTTGAGAAGTACTAAGCATTTTGAAAAGTGAAGAAGTAAAGTAAAAAAAGAAAATAGAGTTTCAGTTTTAAGGAGTATGCTTTGAGAAGTAATAAGTATTTAGAAAAGTGAAGAAGTAAAGTAAAAAAAGAAGATAGAGTTTCATTTTTATAAGTATGCTTTGAGAAGTAATAAGTATTTAGAAAAGTGAAGAAGTAAAGTAAAAAAAGAAGATAGAGTTTCAGTTTTAAGGAGTATGCTTTGAGAAGTTATAGCATTTAGAAAAGTGAAGAAGTAAAGTAAGAAAAGAAGATAGAGTTTCAGTTTAAAGGAGTATGCTTTGAGAAGTAATAAGTATTTAGAAAAGTGAAGAAGTAAAGTAAGAAAAGAAGATAGAATTTGAGTTTTAAAGAGCATGCTTTGAGAAGTACTAAGCATTTTGAAAAGTGAAGAAGTAAAGTAAAAAAAGAAAATAGAGTTTCAGTTTTAAGGAGTATGCTTTGAGAAGTAATAAGTATTTAGAAAAGTGAAGAAGTAAAGTAAGAAAAGAAGATAGAATTTGAGTTTTAAAGAGCATGCTTTGAGAAGTACTAAGCATTTTGAAAAGTGAAGAAGTAAAGTAAAAAAAGAAAATAGAGTTTCAGTTTTAAGGAGTATGCTTTGAGAAGTAATAAGTATTTAGAAAAGTGAAGAAGTAAAGTAAGAAAAGAAGATAGAGTTTCATTTTTATAAGTATGCTTTGAGAAGTAATAAGTATTTAGAAAAGTGAAGAAGTAAAGTAAAAAAAGAAGATAGAGTTTCAGTTTTAAGGAGTATGCTTTGAGAAGTTATAGTATTTAGAAAAGTGAAGAAGTAAAGTAAGAAAAGAAGATAGAATTTCAGTTTTAAGGAGTATGCTTTGAGAAGTACTAAGTATTTTGAAAAGTGAAGAAGTAAAGTAAGAAAAGAAGAAAGAGTTTCAGTTTGAAAGAGTATGCTTTGAGAAGTAATAAGTATTTAGAAAAGTGAAGAAGTAAAGTAAGAAAAGAAGATAGAATTTGAGTTTTAAAGAGCATGCTTTGAGAAGTACTAAGCATTTTGAAAAGTGAAGAAGTAAAGTAAAAAAAGAAAATAGAGTTTCAGTTTTAAGGAGTATGCTTTGAGAAGTAATAAGTATTTAGAAAAGTGAAGAAGTAAAGTAAGAAAAGAAGATAGAGTTTCATTTTTATAAGTATGCTTTGAGAAGTAATAAGTATTTAGAAAAGTGAAGAAGTAAAGTAAAAAAAGAAGATAGAGTTTCAGTTTTAAGGAGTATGCTTTGAGAAGTTATAGTATTTAGAAAAGTGAAGAAGTAAAGTAAGAAAAGAAGATAGAGTTTCAGTTTAAAGGAGTATGCTTTGAGAAGTAATACGTATTTAGAAAAGTGAAGAAGTAAAGTAAAAAAAGAAGAAAGAGTTTCAGTTTGAAGGAGTATGCTTTGAGAAGTAATAAGTATTTAGAAAAGTGAAGAAGTAAAGTAAGAAAAGAAGATAGAGTTTCAGTTTTAAGGAGTATGCTTTGAGAAGTAATAAGTATTTAGAAAAGTGAAGAAGTAAAGTAAGAAAAGAAGATAGAGTCTCAGTTTTAAGGAGTATGCTTTGAGAAGTAATAAGCATTTTGAAAAGTGAAGAAGTAAAGTAAGAAAAAAAGATTTAGTTTCATTTTTAAGGAGTATGCTTTGAGAAGTACTAAGTATTTAGAAAAGTGAAGAAGTAAAGTAAGAAAAGAAGATAGAGTTTCAGTTTTAAGGAGTATGCTTTGAGAAGTAATAAGCATTTAGAAAAGTGAAGAAGTAAAGTAAGAAAAGAAGATAGAGTTTCATTTTTATAAGTATGCTTTGAGAAGTAATAAGTATTTAGAAAAGTGAAGAAGTAAAGTAAAAAAAGAAGATAGAGTTTCAGTTTTAAGGAGTATGCTTTGAGAAGTAATAAGTATTTAGAAAAGTGAAGAAGTAAAGTAAGAAAAGAAGATAGAGTTTCAGTTTAAAGGAGTATGCTTTGAGAAGTAATACGTATTTAGAAAAGTGAAGAAGTAAAGTAAAAAAAGAAGAAAGAGTTTCAGTTTGAAGGAGTATGCTTTGAGAAGTAATAAGTATTTAGAAAAGTGAAGAAGTAAAGTAAGAAAAGAAGATAGAATTTGAGTTTTAAAGAGCATGCTTTGAGAAGTTATAGTATTTAGAAAAGTGAAGAAGTAAAGTAAGAAAAGAAGATAGAGTTTCAGTTTTAAGGAGTATGCTATGAGAAGTAATAAGTATTTAGAAAAGTGAAGAAGTAAAGTAAAAAAAGAAGATAGAGTTTCAGTTTTAAGGAGTATGCTTTGAGAAGTTATAAGTATTTAGAAAAGTGAAGAAGTAAAGTAAGAAAAGAGTTTCAGTTTTAAGGAGTATTCTTTGAGAAGTAATAAGTATTTAGAAAAGTGAAGAAGAAAAGTAAGAAAAGACGATAGAATTTGAGTTTTAAGGAGTATGCTTTGAGAAGTAATAAGTATTTAGAAAAGTGAAGAAGTAAAGTAAGAAAAGAGTTTCAGTTTTAAGGAGTATTCTTTGAGAAGTAATAAGTATTTTGAAAAGTGAAGAAGTAAAGTAAAAAAAGAAGATAGAGTTTCAGTTTTAAGGAGTATGCTTTGAGAAGTAATAAGTATTTAGAAAAGTGAAGAAGTAAAGTAAAAAAAGAAGATAGAGTTTCAGTTTTAAGGAGTATGCTTTGAGAAGTTATAGTATTTTGAAAAGTGAAGAAGTAAAGTAAAAAAAGAAGAAAGAGTTTCAGTTTTAAGGAGTATGCTTTGAGAAGTAATAGTATTTAGAAAAGTGAAGAAGAAAAGTAAAAAAAGAAGATGGAATTTCAGTTTGAAGGAGTATGCTTTGAGAAGTTATAGTATTTAGAAAAGTGAAGAAGTAAAGTAAAAAAATAAGATTTAGTTTCATTTTAAGGAGTATGCTTTGAGAAGTAATAAGTATTTAGAAAAGTGAAGAAGTAAAGTAAGAAAAGAAGATAGATTTGAGTTTTAAAGAGCATGCTTTGAGAAGTACTAAGCATTTTGAAAAGTGAAGAAGTAAAGTAAAAAAAGAAAATAGAGTTTCAGTTTTAAGGAGTATGCTTTGAGAAGTAATAAGTATTTAGAAAAGTGAAGAAGTAAAGTAAGAAAAGAAGATAGAGTTTCATTTTTATAAGTATGCTTTGAGAAGTAATAAGTATTTAGAAAAGTGAAGAAGTAAAGTAAAAAAAGAAGATAGAGTTTCAGTTTTAAGGAGTATGCTTTGAGAAGTTATAGTATTTAGAAAAGTGAAGAAGTAAAGTAAGAAAAGAAGATAGAGTTTCAGTTTAAAGGAGTATGCTTTGAGAAGTAATACGTATTTAGAAAAGTGAAGAAGTAAAGTAAAAAAAGAAGAAAGAGTTTCAGTTTGAAGGAGTATGCTTTGAGAAGTAATAAGTATTTAGAAAAGTGAAGAAGTAAAGTAAGAAAAGAAGAAAGAGTTTCAGTTTTAAAGAGCATGCTTTGAGAAGTACTAAGCATTTTGAAAAGTGAAGAAGTAAAGTAAAAAAAGAAAATAGAGTTTCAGTTTTAAGGAGTATGCTTTGAGAAGTAATAAGTATTTAGAAAAGTGAAGAAGTAAAGTAAGAAAAGAAGATAGAGTTTCATTTTTATAAGTATGCTTTGAGAAGTAATAAGTATTTAGAAAAGTGAAGAAGTAAAGTAAAAAAAGAAGATAGAGTTTCAGTTTTAAGGAGTATGCTTTGAGAAGTTATAGTATTTAGAAAAGTGAAGAAGTAAAGTAAGAAAAGAAGATAGAGTTTCAGTTTTAAGGAGTATGCTTTGAGAAGTAATACGTATTTAGAAAAGTGAAGAAGTAAAGTAAAAAAAGAAGAAAGAGTTTCAGTTTGAAGGAGTATGCTTTGAGAAGTAATAAGTATTTAGAAAAGTGAAGAAGTAAAGTAAGAAAAGAAGATAGAGTTTCAGTTTTAAGGAGTATGCTTT
>CAMPDV010005815.1:0-21302 GCA_946699065.1 Loxodes magnus | reverse complement strand
CTTATAACTATTATATAAGCTTCAACACTTAAAAACTAAAATCACTCTTCTTTTCTTACTTTTCTTCTTCACTTTACTTTTAAACTAACTACTCTTTTCTTATCAAAATTTCAACACTTAAAAACTGAAATCACTCTTCTTTTCTTACTTTTCTTCTTCACTTTACTTTCAAAACTAACTACTCTTTTCTTATCAAAGCTTCAACACTTAAAAACTGAAATCACTCTTCTTTTCTTACTTTTCTTCTTCACTTTACTTTCAAAACTAACTACTCTTTTCTTATCAAAGCTTCAACACTTCAAAACTGAAATCACTCTTCTTTTCTTACTTTTCTTCTTCACTTTACTTTCAAAACTAACTACTCTTTTCTTATCAAAGCTTCAACACTTCAAAACTGAAATCACTCTTCTTTTCTTACTTTTCTTCTTCACTTTACTTTCAAAACTTACTACTTACTCTTTTCTTATCAAAGCTTCAACACTTAAAAACTGAAATCACTCTTCTTTTCTTACTTTTCTTCTTCACTTTACTTTCAAAACTTATTACTCTTTTCTTATCAAAGCTTCAACACTTAAAAACTGAAATCACTCTTCTTTTCTTACTTTTCTTCTTCACTTTACTTTCAAAACTAACTACTCTTTTCTTATCAAAGCTTCAACACTTCAAAACTGAAATCACTCTTCTTTTCTTACTTTTCTTCTTCACTTTACTTTCAAAACTAACTACTCTTTTCTTATCAAAGCTTCAACACTTCAAAACTGAAATCACTCTTCTTTTCTTACTTTTCTTCTTCACTTTACTTTCAAAACTAACTACTCTTTATAACTATTATATAAGCTTCAACACTTAAAAACTAAAATCACTCTTCTTTTCTTACTTTTCTTCTTCACTTTACTTTTAAACTAACTACTCTTTTCTTATCAAAATTTCAACACTTAAAAACTGAAATCACTCTTCTTTTCTTACTTTTCTTCTTCACTTTACTTTCAAAACTAACTACTCTTTATAACTATTATATAAGCTTCAACACTTAAAAACTGAAATCACTCTTCTTTTCTTACTTTTCTTCTTCACTTTACTTTTAAACTAACTACTCTTTTCTTATCAAAACTTCAACACTTAAAAACTGAAATCACTCTTCTTTTCTTACTTTTCTTCTTCACTTTACTTTCAAAACTAACTACTCTTTTCTTATCAAAGCTTCAACACTTCAAAACTGAAATCACTCTTCTTTTCTTACTTTTCTTCTTCACTTTACTTTCAAAACTAACTACTCTTTATAACTATTATATAAGCTTCAACACTTAAAAACTAAAATCACTCTTCTTTTCTTACTTTTCTTCTTCACTTTACTTTCAAAACTAACTACTCTTTTCTTATCAAAACTTCAACACTTAAAAACTGAAATCACTCTTCTTTTCTTACTTTTCTTCTTCACTTTACTTTCAAAACTTATTACTCTTTTCTTATCAAAGCTTCAACACTTAAAAACTGAAATCACTCTTCTTTTCTTACTTTTCTTCTTCACTTTACTTTCAAAACTAGCTACTCTTTATAACTCTTATCTTATCAAAGCTTATTGACTTAAAAACTGAAATTATTCTTCTTTTCTTACTTTTCTTCTTCACTTTACTTTAAAACTAACTACTCTTTATAACTCTTATTATCAAAGCATATTGACTTAAAAACTGAAATTATTCTTCTTTTCTTACTTTTCTTCTTCACTTTACTTTCAAAACTAACTACTCTTTTCTTATCAAAGCTTCAACACTTCAAAACTGAAATCACTCTTCTTTTCTTACTTTTCTTCTTCACTTTACTTTCAAAACTTATTACTCTTTTCTTATCAAAGCTTCAACACTTAAAAACTGAAATCACTCTTCTTTTCTTACTTTTCTTCTTCACTTTACTTTCAAAACTTATTACTCTTTTCTTATCAAAGCTTCAACACTTAAAAACTGAAATCACTCTTCTTTTCTTACTTTTCTTCTTCACTTTACTTTCAAAACTAACTACTCTTTTCTTATCAAAGCTTCAACACTTCAAAACTGAAATCACTCTTCTTTTCTTACTTTTCTTCTTCACTTTACTTTCAAAACTAACTACTCTTTTCTTATCAAAGCTTCAACACTTCAAAACTGAAATCACTCTTCTTTTCTTACTTTTCTTCTTCACTTTACTTTCAAAACTAACTACTCTTTATAACTATTATATAAGCTTCAACACTTAAAAACTAAAATCACTCTTCTTTTCTTACTTTTCTTCTTCACTTTACTTTTAAACTAACTACTCTTTTCTTATCAAAATTTCAACACTTCAAAACTGAAATCACTCTTCTTTTCTTACTTTTCTTCTTCACTTTACTTTCAAAACTAACTACTTACTCTTTTATTATCAAAGCTTCAACACTTAAAAACTGAAATCACTCTTCTTTTCTTACTTTTCTTCTTCACTTTACTTTCAAAACTACTTACTCTTTTCTTATCAAAGCTTCAACACTTAAAAACTGAAATCACTCTTCTTTTCTTACTTTTCTTCTTCACTTTACTTTCAAAACTAGATACTCTTTTCTTATCAAAGCTTCAACACTTAAAAACTGAAATCACTCTTCTTTTCTTACTTTTCTTCTTCACTTTACTTTTTAAACTAACTACTCCTATCAAAGCTTAAAAACTCTAAAACTGAAATCACTCTTCTTTTCTTACTTTTCTTCTTCACTTTACTTTCAAAACTAACTACTCTTTTCTTATCAAAACTTCAACACTTAAAAACTGAAATCACTCTTCTTTTCTTACTTTTCTTCTTCACTTTACTTTCAAAACTAACTACTCTTTTATTATCAAAGCTTCAACACTTCAAAACTGAAATCACTCTTCTTTTCTTACTTTTCTTCTTCACTTTACTTTCAAAACTAACTACTCTTTTATTATCAAAGCTTCAACACTTCAAAACTGAAATCACTCTTCTTTTCTTACTTTTCTTCTTCACTTTACTTTCAAAACTTACTACTTACTCTTTTCTTATCAAAGCTTCAACACTTAAAAACTGAAATCACTCTTCTTTTCTTACTTTTCTTCTTCACTTTACTTTCAAAACTAACTACTCTTTTCTTATCAAAGCTTCAACACTTAAAAACTGAAATCACTCTTCTTTTCTTACTTTTCTTCTTCACTTTACTTTTAAACTAACTACTCTTTTCTTATCAAAATTTCAACACTTAAAAACTGAAATCACTCTTCTTTTCTTACTTTTCTTCTTCACTTTACTTTCAAAACTAACTACTCTTTTCTTATCAAAGCTTCAACACTTCAAAACTGAAATCACTCTTCTTTTCTTACTTTTCTTCTTCACTTTACTTTCAAAACTAACTACTCTTTATAACTATTATATAAGCTTCAACACTTAAAAACTGAAATCACTCTTCTTTTCTTACTTTTCTTCTTCACTTTACTTTCAAAACTAACTACTCTTTTCTTATCAAAGCTTCAACACTTCAAAACTGAAATCACTCTTCTTTTCTTACTTTTCTTCTTCACTTTACTTTCAAAACTAACTACTCTTTTATTATCAAAGCTTCAACACTTCAAAACTGAAATCACTCTTCTTTTCTTACTTTTCTTCTTCACTTTACTTTCAAAACTAGATACTCTTTTCTTATCAAAGCTTAAACACTTAAAAACTGAAATCACTCTTCTTTTCTTACTTTTCTTCTTCACTTTACTTTCAAAACTAACTACTCTTTTCTTATCAAAGCTTCAACACTTCAAAACTGAAATCACTCTTCTTTTCTTACTTTTCTTCTTCACTTTACTTTCAAAACTACTTACTCTTTTCTTATCAAAGCTTCAACACTTAAAAACTGAAATCACTCTTCTTTTCTTACTTTTCTTCTTCACTTTACTTTCAAAACTAACTACTCTTTTCTTATCAAAGCTTCAACACTTAAAAACTGAAATCACTCTTCTTTTCTTACTTTTCTTCTTCACTTTACTTTCAAAACTAGATACTCTTTTCTTATCAAAGCTTAAACACTTAAAAACTGAAATCACTCTTCTTTTCTTACTTTTCTTCTTCACTTTACTTTCAAAACTAACTACTCTTTTCTTATCAAAGCTTCAACACTTAAAAACTGAAATCACTCTTCTTTTCTTACTTTTCTTCTTCACTTTACTTTCAAAACTACTTACTCTTTTCTTATCAAAGCTTCAACACTTAAAAACTGAAATCACTCTTCTTTTCTTACTTTTCTTCTTCACTTTACTTTTTAAACTAACTACTCCTATCAAAGCTTAAAAACTCTAAAACTGAAATCACTCTTCTTTTCTTACTTTTCTTCTTCACTTTACTTTCAAAACTAACTACTCTTTTCTTATCAAAACTTCAACACTTAAAAACTGAAATCACTCTTCTTTTCTTACTTTTCTTCTTCACTTTACTTTTAAACTAACTACTCTTTTATTATCAAAGCTTCAACACTTCAAAACTGAAATCACTCTTCTTTTCTTACTTTTCTTCTTCACTTTACTTTCAAAACTAACTACTCTTTTATTATCAAAGCTTCAACACTTCAAAACTGAAATCACTCTTCTTTTCTTACTTTTCTTCTTCACTTTACATTCAAAACTTACTACTTACTCTTTTCTTATCAAAGCTTCAACACTTAAAAACTGAAATCACTCTTCTTTTCTTACTTTTCTTCTTCACTTTACTTTCAAAACTAACTACTCTTTTCTTATCAAAGCTTCAACACTTAAAAACTGAAATCACTCTTCTTTTCTTACTTTTCTTCTTCACTTTACTTTTAAACTAACTACTCTTTTCTTATCAAAATTTCAACACTTAAAAACTGAAATCACTCTTCTTTTCTTACTTTTCTTCTTCACTTTACTTTCAAAACTAACTACTCTTTTCTTATCAAAGCTTCAACACTTCAAAACTGAAATCACTCTTCTTTTCTTACTTTTCTTCTTCACTTTACTTTCAAAACTAACTACTCTTTTCTTATCAAAGCTTCAACACTTCAAAACTGAAATCACTCTTCTTTTCTTACTTTTCTTCTTCACTTTACTTTCAAAACTAACTACTCTTTTATTATCAAAGCTTCAACACTTCAAAACTGAAATCACTCTTCTTTTCTTACTTTTCTTCTTCACTTTACTTTCAAAACTAACTACTCTTTATAACTATTATATAAGCTTCAACACTTAAAAACTGAAATCACTCTTCTTTTCTTACTTTTCTTCTTCACTTTACTTTTAAACTAACTACTCTTTTCTTATCAAAACTTCAACACTTAAAAACTGAAATCACTCTTCTTTTCTTACTTTTCTTCTTCACTTTACTTTCAAAACTAACTACTCTTTTCTTATCAAAGCTTCAACACTTCAAAACTGAAATCACTCTTCTTTTCTTACTTTTCTTCTTCACTTTACTTTCAAAACTAACTACTCTTTTATTATCAAAGCTTCAACACTTCAAAACTGAAATCACTCTTCTTTTCTTACTTTTCTTCTTCACTTTACTTTCAAAACTAGATACTCTTTTCTTATCAAAGCTTAAACACTTAAAAACTGAAATCACTCTTCTTTTCTTACTTTTCTTCTTCACTTTACTTTCAAAACTAACTACTCTTTTCTTATCAAAGCTTCAACACTTCAAAACTGAAATCACTCTTCTTTTCTTACTTTTCTTCTTCACTTTACTTTCAAAACTAACTACTCCTATCAAAGCTTAAAAACTCTAAAACTGAAATCACTCTTCTTTTCTTACTTTTCTTCTTCACTTTACTTTCAAAACTAACTACTCTTTTCTTATCAAAGCTTCAACACTTAAAAACTGAAATCACTCTTCTTTTCTTACTTTTCTTCTTCACTTTACTTTCAAAACTAGATACTCTTTTCTTATCAAAGCTTAAACACTTAAAAACTGAAATCACTCTTCTTTTCTTACTTTTCTTCTTCACTTTACTTTCAAAACTAACTACTCTTTTCTTATCAAAGCTTCAACACTTAAAAACTGAAATCACTCTTCTTTTCTTACTTTTCTTCTTCACTTTACTTTCAAAACTTACTACTTACTCTTTTCTTATCAAAGCTTCAACACTTCAAAACTGAAATCACTCTTCTTTTCTTACTTTTCTTCTTCACTTTACTTTCAAAACTAACTACTCTTTTCTTATCAAAGCTTCAACACTTCAAAACTGAAATCACTCTTCTTTTCTTACTTTTCTTCTTCACTTTACTTTCAAAACTAACTACTCTTTTATTATCAAAGCTTCAACACTTCAAAACTGAAATCACTCTTCTTTTCTTACTTTTCTTCTTCACTTTACTTTCAAAACTAGATACTCTTTTCTTATCAAAGCTTAAACACTTAAAAACTGAAATCACTCTTCTTTTCTTACTTTTCTTCTTCACTTTACTTTCAAAACTAACTACTCTTTTCTTATCAAAGCTTCAACACTTCAAAACTGAAATCACTCTTCTTTTCTTACTTTTCTTCTTCACTTTACTTTCAAAACTAACTACTCCTATCAAAGCTTAAACACTTAAAAACTGAAATCACTCTTCTTTTCTTACTTTTCTTCTTCACTTTACTTTCAAAACTAACTACTCTTTTCTTATCAAAGCTTCAACACTTCAAAACTGAAATCACTCTTCTTTTCTTACTTTTCTTCTTCACTTTACTTTCAAAACTAGATACTCTTTTCTTATCAAAGCTTAAACACTTAAAAACTGAAATCACTCTTCTTTTCTTACTTTTCTTCTTCACTTTACTTTCAAAACTACTTACTCTTTTCTTATCAAAGCTTCAACACTTAAAAACTGAAATCACTCTTCTTTTCTTACTTTTCTTCTTCACTTTACTTTCAAAACTAACTACTCTTTTCTTATCAAAGCTTCAACACTTAAAAACTGAAATCACTCTTCTTTTCTTACTTTTCTTCTTCACTTTACTTTCAAAACTAGATACTCTTTTCTTATCAAAGCTTAAACACTTAAAAACTGAAATCACTCTTCTTTTCTTACTTTTCTTCTTCACTTTACTTTCAAAACTAACTACTCTTTTCTTATCAAAGCTTCAACACTTCAAAACTGAAATCACTCTTCTTTTCTTACTTTTCTTCTTCACTTTACTTTCAAAACTAACTACTTACTCTTTTATTATCAAAGCTTCAACACTTAAAAACTGAAATCACTCTTCTTTTCTTACTTTTCTTCTTCACTTTACTTTCAAAACTAACTACTCTTTTCTTATCAAAGCTTCAACACTTAAAAACTGAAATCACTCTTCTTTTCTTACTTTTCTTCTTCACTTTACTTTCAAAACTAGATACTCTTTTCTTATCAAAGCTTCAACACTTAAAAACTGAAATCACTCTTCTTTTCTTACTTTTCTTCTTCACTTTACTTTCAAAACTAGATACTCTTTTCTTATCAAAGCTTAAACACTTAAAAACTGAAATCACTCTTCTTTTCTTACTTTTCTTCTTCACTTTACTTTCAAAACTTACTACTCTTTTCTTATCAAAGCTTCAACACTTAAAAATGAAATCACTCTTCTTTTCTTACTTTGCTTCTTCACTTTACTTTCAAAACTAACTACTCTTATCAAAGCTTCAACACTTAAAAACTGAAATCACTCTTCTTTTCTTACTTTTCTTCTTCACTTTACTTTTTAAACTAACTACTCTTATCTTATCAAAGCTTATTGACTTAAAAACTGAAATCACTCTTCTTTTCTTACTTTTCTTCTTCACTTTACTTTCAAAACTACTTACTCTTTTCTTATCAAAGCTTCAACACTTAAAAACTGAAATCACTCTTCTTTTCTTACTTTTCTTCTTCACTTTACTTTCAAAACTAACTACTTACTCTTTTATTATCAAAGCTTCAACACTTAAAAACTGAAATCACTCTTCTTTTCTTACTTTTCTTCTTCACTTTACTTTCAAAACTACTTACTCTTTTCTTATCAAAGCTTCAACACTTAAAAACTGAAATCACTCTTCTTTTCTTACTTTTCTTCTTCACTTTACTTTCAAAACTACTTACTCTTTTCTTATCAAAGCTTCAACACTTAAAAACTGAAATCACTCTTCTTTTCTTACTTTTCTTCTTCACTTTACTTTTTAAACTAACTACTCCTATCAAAGCTTAAAAACTCTAAAACTGAAATCACTCTTCTTTTCTTACTTTTCTTCTTCACTTTACTTTCAAAACTACTTACTCTTTTCTTATCAAAGCTTCAACACTTAAAAACTGAAATCACTCTTCTTTTCTTACTTTTCTTCTTCACTTTACTTTCAAAACTTACTACTCTTTTCTTATCAAAGCTTCAACACTTAAAAATGAAATCACTCTTCTTTTCTTACTTTGCTTCTTCACTTTACTTTCAAAACTAACTACTCTTATCAAAGCTTCAACACTTAAAAACTGAAATCACTCTTCTTTTCTTACTTTTCTTCTTCACTTTACTTTTTAAACTAACTACTCTTATCTTATCAAAGCTTATTGACTTAAAAACTGAAATCACTCTTCTTTTCTTACTTTTCTTCTTCACTTTACTTTCAAAACTACTTACTCTTTTCTTATCAAAGCTTCAACACTTCAAAACTGAAATCACTCTTCTTTTCTTACTTTTCTTCTTCACTTTACTTTCAAAACTAACTACTTACTCTTTTATTATCAAAGCTTCAACACTTAAAAACTGAAATCACTCTTCTTTTCTTACTTTTCTTCTTCACTTTACTTTCAAAACTAACTACTCTTTTCTTATCAAAACTTCAACACTTAAAAACTGAAATCACTCTTCTTTTCTTACTTTTCTTCTTCACTTTACTTTCAAAACTACTTACTCTTTTCTTATCAAAGCTTCAACACTTAAAAACTGAAATCACTCTTCTTTTCTTACTTTTCTTCTTCACTTTACTTTTTAAACTAACTACTCCTATCAAAGCTTAAAAACTCTAAAACTGAAATCACTCTTCTTTTCTTACTTTTCTTCTTCACTTTACTTTCAAAACTAACTACTCTTTTATTATCAAAGCTTCAACACTTCAAAACTGAAATCACTCTTCTTTTCTTACTTTTCTTCTTCACTTTACTTTCAAAACTAACTACTCTTTTATTATCAAAGCTTCAACACTTCAAAACTGAAATCACTCTTCTTTTCTTACTTTTCTTCTTCACTTTACTTTCAAAACTTACTACTTACTCTTTTCTTATCAAAGCTTCAACACTTAAAAACTGAAATCACTCTTCTTTTCTTACTTTTCTTCTTCACTTTACTTTCAAAACTAACTACTCTTTTCTTATCAAAGCTTCAACACTTAAAAACTGAAATCACTCTTCTTTTCTTACTTTTCTTCTTCACTTTACTTTTAAACTAACTACTCTTTTCTTATCAAAATTTCAACACTTAAAAACTGAAATCACTCTTCTTTTCTTACTTTTCTTCTTCACTTTACTTTCAAAACTAACTACTCTTTTCTTATCAAAACTTCAACACTTAAAAACTGAAATCACTCTTCTTTTCTTACTTTTCTTCTTCACTTTACTTTCAAAACTAACTACTCTTTTCTTATCAAAGCTTCAACACTTCAAAACTGAAATCACTCTTCTTTTCTTACTTTTCTTCTTCACTTTACTTTCAAAACTAACTACTCTTTTCTTATCAAAGCTTCAACACTTCAAAACTGAAATCACTCTTCTTTTCTTACTTTTCTTCTTCACTTTACTTTCAAAACTAACTACTCTTTATAACTATTATATAAGCTTCAACACTTAAAAACTAAAATCACTCTTCTTTTCTTACTTTTCTTCTTCACTTTACTTTTAAACTAACTACTCTTTTCTTATCAAAACTTCAACACTTAAAAACTGAAATCACTCTTCTTTTCTTACTTTTCTTCTTCACTTTACTTTCAAAACTAACTACTCTTTTCTTATCAAAGCTTCAACACTTCAAAACTGAAATCACTCTTCTTTTCTTACTTTTCTTCTTCACTTTACTTTCAAAACTAACTACTCTTTTATTATCAAAGCTTCAACACTTCAAAACTGAAATCACTCTTCTTTTCTTACTTTTCTTCTTCACTTTACTTTCAAAACTAGATACTCTTTTCTTATCAAAGCTTAAACACTTAAAAACTGAAATCACTCTTCTTTTCTTACTTTTCTTCTTCACTTTACTTTTTAAACTAACTACTCTTATCTTATCAAAGCTTATTGACTTAAAAACTGAAATCACTCTTCTTTTCTTACTTTTCTTCTTCACTTTACTTTCAAAACTACTTACTCTTTTCTTATCAAAGCTTCAACACTTCAAAACTGAAATCACTCTTCTTTTCTTACTTTTCTTCTTCACTTTACTTTCAAAACTAACTACTTACTCTTTTATTATCAAAGCTTCAACACTTAAAAACTGAAATCACTCTTCTTTTCTTACTTTTCTTCTTCACTTTACTTTCAAAACTACTTACTCTTTTCTTATCAAAGCTTCAACACTTAAAAACTGAAATCACTCTTCTTTTCTTACTTTTCTTCTTCACTTTACTTTCAAAACTACTTACTCTTTTCTTATCAAAGCTTCAACACTTAAAAACTGAAATCACTCTTCTTTTCTTACTTTTCTTCTTCACTTTACTTTTTAAACTAACTACTCCTATCAAAGCTTAAAAACTCTAAAACTGAAATCACTCTTCTTTTCTTACTTTTCTTCTTCACTTTACTTTCAAAACTAACTACTTACTCTTTTATTATCAAAGCTTCAACACTTAAAAACTGAAATCACTCTTCTTTTCTTACTTTTCTTCTTCACTTTACTTTCAAAACTACTTACTCTTTTCTTATCAAAGCTTCAACACTTAAAAACTGAAATCACTCTTCTTTTCTTACTTTTCTTCTTCACTTTACTTTCAAAACTACTTACTCTTTTCTTATCAAAGCTTCAACACTTCAAAACTGAAATCACTCTTCTTTTCTTACTTTTCTTCTTCACTTTACTTTCAAAACTAACTACTTACTCTTTTATTATCAAAGCTTCAACACTTAAAAACTGAAATCACTCTTCTTTTCTTACTTTTCTTCTTCACTTTACTTTCAAAACTACTTACTCTTTTCTTATCAAAGCTTCAACACTTAAAAACTGAAATCACTCTTCTTTTCTTACTTTTCTTCTTCACTTTACTTTCAAAACTACTTACTCTTTTCTTATCAAAGCTTCAACACTTAAAAACTGAAATCACTCTTCTTTTCTTACTTTTCTTCTTCACTTTACTTTTTAAACTAACTACTCCTATCAAAGCTTAAAAACTCTAAAACTGAAATCACTCTTCTTTTCTTACTTTTCTTCTTCACTTTACTTTTAAACTAACTACTCTTTTCTTATCAAAGCTTCAACACTTCAAAACTGAAATCACTCTTCTTTTCTTACTTTTCTTCTTCACTTTACTTTCAAAACTAACTACTCTTTTCTTATCAAAGCTTCAACACTTCAAAACTGAAATCACTCTTCTTTTCTTACTTTTCTTCTTCACTTTACTTTCAAAACTAACTACTCTTTTATTATCAAAGCTTCAACACTTCAAAACTGAAATCACTCTTCTTTTCTTACTTTTCTTCTTCACTTTACTTTCAAAACTAACTACTCTTTTATTATCAAAGCTTCAACACTTCAAAACTGAAATCACTCTTCTTTTCTTACTTTTCTTCTTCACTTTACTTTTAAACTAACTACTCTTTTCTTATCAAAATTTCAACACTTAAAAACTGAAATCACTCTTCTTTTCTTACTTTTCTTCTTCACTTTACTTTCAAAACTAACTACTCTTTTCTTATCAAAGCTTCAACACTTCAAAACTGAAATCACTCTTCTTTTCTTACTTTTCTTCTTCACTTTACTTTCAAAACTAACTACTCTTTTCTTATCAAAGCTTCAACACTTCAAAACTGAAATCACTCTTCTTTTCTTACTTTTCTTCTTCACTTTACTTTCAAAACTAACTACTCTTTTCTTATCAAAGCTTCAACACTTCAAAACTGAAATCACTCTTCTTTTCTTACTTTTCTTCTTCACTTTACTTTCAAAACTAACTACTCTTTATAACTATTATATAAGCTTCAACACTTAAAAACTAAAATCACTCTTCTTTTCTTACTTTTCTTCTTCACTTTACTTTTAAACTAACTACTCTTTTCTTATCAAAACTTCAACACTTCAAAACTGAAATCACTCTTCTTTTCTTACTTTTCTTCTTCACTTTACTTTCAAAACTAACTACTCTTTTCTTATCAAAGCTTCAACACTTCAAAACTGAAATCACTCTTCTTTTCTTACTTTTCTTCTTCACTTTACTTTCAAAACTAACTACTCTTTTATTATCAAAGCTTCAACACTTCAAAACTGAAATCACTCTTCTTTTCTTACTTTTCTTCTTCACTTTACTTTCAAAACTAGATACTCTTTTCTTATCAAAGCTTAAACACTTAAAAACTGAAATCACTCTTCTTTTCTTACTTTTCTTCTTCACTTTACTTTCAAAACTAACTACTCTTTTCTTATCAAAGCTTCAACACTTCAAAACTGAAATCACTCTTCTTTTCTTACTTTTCTTCTTCACTTTACTTTCAAAACTACTTACTCTTTTCTTATCAAAGCTTCAACACTTAAAAACTGAAATCACTCTTCTTTTCTTACTTTTCTTCTTCACTTTACTTTCAAAACTAACTACTCTTTTATTATCAAAGCTTCAACACTTCAAAACTGAAATCACTCTTCTTTTCTTACTTTTCTTCTTCACTTTACTTTCAAAACTAGATACTCTTTTCTTATCAAAGCTTAAACACTTAAAAACTGAAATCACTCTTCTTTTCTTACTTTTCTTCTTCACTTTACTTTCAAAACTAACTACTCTTTTCTTATCAAAGCTTCAACACTTCAAAACTGAAATCACTCTTCTTTTCTTACTTTTCTTCTTCACTTTACTTTCAAAACTACTTACTCTTTTCTTATCAAAGCTTCAACACTTAAAAACTGAAATCACTCTTCTTTTCTTACTTTTCTTCTTCACTTTACTTTCAAAACTAACTACTCTTTTCTTATCAAAGCTTCAACACTTAAAAACTGAAATCACTCTTCTTTTCTTACTTTTCTTCTTCACTTTACTTTCAAAACTTACTACTTACTCTTTTCTTATCAAAGCTTCAACACTTCAAAACTGAAATCACTCTTCTTTTCTTACTTTTCTTCTTCACTTTACTTTCAAAACTTACTACTCTTTTCTTATCAAAGCTTCAACACTTAAAAATGAAATCACTCTTCTTTTCTTACTTTGCTTCTTCACTTTACTTTCAAAACTAACTACTCTTATCAAAGCTTCAACACTTAAAAACTGAAATCACTCTTCTTTTCTTACTTTTCTTCTTCACTTTACTTTCAAAACTAACTACTCTTTTATTATCAAAGCTTCAACACTTCAAAACTGAAATCACTCTTCTTTTCTTACTTTTCTTCTTCACTTTACTTTCAAAACTACTTACTCTTTTCTTATCAAAGCTTCAACACTTAAAAACTGAAATCACTCTTCTTTTCTTACTTTTCTTCTTCACTTTACTTTCAAAACTAACTACTTACTCTTTTATTATCAAAGCTTCAACACTTAAAAACTGAAATCACTCTTCTTTTCTTACTTTTCTTCTTCACTTTACTTTCAAAACTACTTACTCTTTTCTTATCAAAGCTTCAACACTTAAAAACTGAAATCACTCTTCTTTTCTTACTTTTCTTCTTCACTTTACTTTCAAAACTACTTACTCTTTTCTTATCAAAGCTTCAACACTTAAAAACTGAAATCACTCTTCTTTTCTTACTTTTCTTCTTCACTTTACTTTTTAAACTAACTACTCCTATCAAAGCTTAAAAACTCTAAAACTGAAATCACTCTTCTTTTCTTACTTTTCTTCTTCACTTTACTTTCAAAACTACTTACTCTTTTCTTATCAAAGCTTCAACACTTCAAAACTGAAATCACTCTTCTTTTCTTACTTTTCTTCTTCACTTTACTTTTTAAACTAACTACTCCTATCAAAGCTTAAAAACTCTAAAACTGAAATCACTCTTCTTTTCTTACTTTTCTTCTTCACTTTACTTTCAAAACTACTTACTCTTTTCTTATCAAAGCTTCAACACTTCAAAACTGAAATCACTCTTCTTTTCTTACTTTTCTTCTTCACTTTACTTTCAAAACTTACTACTTACTCTTTTCTTATCAAAGCTTCAACACTTAAAAACTGAAATCACTCTTCTTTTCTTACTTTTCTTCTTCACTTTACTTTTTAAACTAACTACTCTTATCTTATCAAAGCTTATTGACTTAAAAACTGAAATCACTCTTCTTTTCTTACTTTTCTTCTTCACTTTACTTTCAAAACTACTTACTCTTTTCTTATCAAAGCTTCAACACTTCAAAACTGAAATCACTCTTCTTTTCTTACTTTTCTTCTTCACTTTACTTTCAAAACTAACTACTTACTCTTTTATTATCAAAGCTTCAACACTTAAAAACTGAAATCACTCTTCTTTTCTTACTTTTCTTCTTCACTTTACTTTCAAAACTACTTACTCTTTTCTTATCAAAGCTTAAAAACTCTAAAACTGAAATCACTCTTCTTTTCTTACTTTTCTTCTTCACTTTACTTTCAAAACTAGATACTCTTTTCTTATCAAAGCTTCAACACTTAAAAACTGAAATCACTCTTCTTTTCTTACTTTTCTTCTTCACTTTACTTTCAAAACTAACTACTCTTTTATTATCAAAGCTTCAACACTTCAAAACTGAAATCACTCTTCTTTTCTTACTTTTCTTCTTCACTTTACTTTCAAAACTTACTACTTACTCTTTTCTTATCAAAGCTTCAACACTTCAAAACTGAAATCACTCTTCTTTTCTTACTTTTCTTCTTCACTTTACTTTCAAAACTTACTACTCTTTTCTTATCAAAGCTTCAACACTTAAAAATGAAATCACTCTTCTTTTCTTACTTTGCTTCTTCACTTTACTTTCAAAACTAACTACTCTTATCAAAGCTTCAACACTTAAAAACTGAAATCACTCTTCTTTTCTTACTTTTCTTCTTCACTTTACTTTTTAAACTAACTACTCTTATCTTATCAAAGCTTATTGACTTAAAAACTGAAATCACTCTTCTTTTCTTACTTTTCTTCTTCACTTTACTTTCAAAACTAACTACTCTTTTCTTATCAAAGCTTCAACACTTAAAAACTGAAATCACTCTTCTTTTCTTACTTTTCTTCTTCACTTTACTTTCAAAACTAACTACTCTTTTCTTATCAAAGCTTCAACACTTCAAAACTGAAATCACTCTTCTTTTCTTACTTTTCTTCTTCACTTTACTTTTTAAACTAACTACTCCTATCAAAGCTTAAAAACTCTAAAACTGAAATCACTCTTCTTTTCTTACTTTTCTTCTTCACTTTACTTTCAAAACTAACTACTCTTTTATTATCAAAGCTTCAACACTTCAAAACTGAAATCACTCTTCTTTTCTTACTTTTCTTCTTCACTTTACTTTCAAAACTACTTACTCTTTTCTTATCAAAGCTTCAACACTTAAAAACTGAAATCACTCTTCTTTTCTTACTTTTCTTCTTCACTTTACTTTTAAACTAACTACTCTTTTCTTATCAAAATTTCAACACTTAAAAACTGAAATCACTCTTCTTTTCTTACTTTTCTTCTTCACTTTACTTTCAAAACTAACTACTCTTTTCTTATCAAAGCTTCAACACTTAAAAACTGAAATCACTCTTCTTTTCTTACTTTTCTTCTTCACTTTACTTTCAAAACTAACTACTCTTTTCTTATCAAAGCTTCAACACTTCAAAACTGAAATCACTCTTCTTTTCTTACTTTGCTTCTTCACTTTACTTTCAAAACTAACTACTCTTTTCTTATCAAAGCTTCAACACTTCAAAACTGAAATCACTCTTCTTTTCTTACTTTTCTTCTTCACTTTACTTTCAAAACTAACTACTCTTTTCTTATCAAAACTTCAACACTTAAAAACTGAAATCACTCTTCTTTTCTTACTTTTCTTCTTCACTTTACTTTCAAAACTAACTACTCTTTTCTTATCAAAGCTTCAACACTTAAAAATGAAATCACTCTTCTTTTCTTACTTTGCTTCTTCACTTTACTTTCAAAACTAACTACTCTTTATAACTATTATATAAGCTTCAACACTTAAAAACTGAAATCACTCTTCTTTTCTTACTTTTCTTCTTCACTTTACTTTTTAAACTAACTACTCCTATCAAAGCTTAAAAACTCTAAAACTGAAATCACTCTTCTTTTCTTACTTTTCTTCTTCACTTTACTTTCAAAACTAACTACTCTTTTCTTATCAAAACTTCAACACTTAAAAACTGAAATCACTCTTCTTTTCTTACTTTTCTTCTTCACTTTACTTTCAAAACTAACTACTCTTTTCTTATCAAAGCTTCAACACTTAAAAATGAAATCACTCTTCTTTTCTTACTTTGCTTCTTCACTTTACTTTCAAAACTAACTACTCTTTTCTTATCAAAGCTTCAACACTTCAAAACTGAAATCACTCTTCTTTTCTTACTTTTCTTCTTCACTTTACTTTCAAAACTAACTACTCTTTTCTTATCAAAGCTTCAACACTTCAAAACTGAAATCACTCTTCTTTTCTTACTTTTCTTCTTCACTTTACTTTCAAAACTAACTACTCTTTTCTTATCAAAGCTTCAACACTTCAAAACTGAAATCACTCTTCTTTTCTTACTTTTCTTCTTCACTTTACTTTCAAAACTTACTACTCTTTTCTTATCAAAGCTTCAACACTTAAAAATGAAATCACTCTTCTTTTCTTACTTTGCTTCTTCACTTTACTTTCAAAACTAACTACTCTTTATAACTATTATATAAGCTTCAACACTTAAAAACTGAAATCACTCTTCTTTTCTTACTTTTCTTCTTCACTTTACTTTTAAACTAACTACTCTTTTCTTATCAAAACTTCAACACTTAAAAACTGAAATCACTCTTCTTTTCTTACTTTTCTTCTTCACTTTACTTTCAAAACTAACTACTCTTTTCTTATCAAAGCTTCAACACTTCAAAACTGAAATCACTCTTCTTTTCTTACTTTTCTTCTTCACTTTACTTTCAAAACTAACTACTCTTTTATTATCAAAGCTTCAACACTTCAAAACTGAAATCACTCTTCTTTTCTTACTTTTCTTCTTCACTTTACTTTCAAAACTAGATACTCTTTTCTTATCAAAGCTTAAACACTTAAAAACTGAAATCACTCTTCTTTTCTTACTTTTCTTCTTCACTTTACTTTCAAAACTAACTACTCTTTTCTTATCAAAGCTTCAACACTTCAAAACTGAAATCACTCTTCTTTTCTTACTTTTCTTCTTCACTTTACTTTCAAAACTAACTACTCTTTTCTTATCAAAGCTTCAACACTTAAAAACTGAAATCACTCTTCTTTTCTTACTTTTCTTCTTCACTTTACTTTCAAAACTAACTACTCTTTTCTTATCAAAGCTTCAACACTTCAAAACTGAAATCACTCTTCTTTTCTTACTTTTCTTCTTCACTTTACTTTCAAAACTAGATACTCTTTTCTTATCAAAGCTTAAACACTTAAAAACTGAAATCACTCTTCTTTTCTTACTTTTCTTCTTCACTTTACTTTCAAAACTAACTACTCTTTTCTTATCAAAGCTTCAACACTTAAAAACTGAAATCACTCTTCTTTTCTTACTTTTCTTCTTCACTTTACTTTCAAAACTAGATACTCTTTTCTTATCAAAGCTTCAACACTTCAAAACTGAAATCACTCTTCTTTTCTTACTTTTCTTCTTCACTTTACTTTTAAACTAACTACTCTTTTCTTATCAAAACTTCAACACTTAAAAACTGAAATCACTCTTCTTTTCTTACTTTTCTTCTTCACTTTACTTTCAAAACTAACTACTCTTTTCTTATCAAAGCTTCAACACTTCAAAACTGAAATCACTCTTCTTTTCTTACTTTTCTTCTTCACTTTACTTTCAAAACTAACTACTCTTTTATTATCAAAGCTTCAACAATTCAAAACTGAAATCACTCTTCTTTTCTTACTTTTCTTCTTCACTTTACTTTCAAAACTAGATACTCTTTTCTTATCAAAGCTTAAACACTTAAAAACTGAAATCACTCTTCTTTTCTTACTTTTCTTCTTCACTTTACTTTCAAAACTAACTACTCTTTTCTTATCAAAGCTTCAACACTTCAAAACTGAAATCACTCTTCTTTTCTTACTTTTCTTCTTCACTTTACTTTCAAAACTAGATACTCTTTTCTTATCAAAGCTTAAACACTTAAAAACTGAAATCACTCTTCTTTTCTTACTTTTCTTCTTCACTTTACTTTCAAAACTACTTACTCTTTTCTTATCAAAGCTTAAACACTTAAAAACTGAAATCACTCTTCTTTTCTTACTTTTCTTCTTCACTTTACTTTCAAAACTAGATACTCTTTTCTTATCAAAGCTTAAACACTTAAAAACTGAAATCACTCTTCTTTTCTTACTTTTCTTCTTCACTTTACTTTCAAAACTAACTACTCTTTTCTTATCAAAGCTTCAACACTTCAAAACTGAAATCACTCTTCTTTTCTTACTTTTCTTCTTCACTTTACTTTCAAAACTAACTACTCTTTTCTTATCAAAGCTTCAACACTTCAAAACTGAAATCACTCTTCTTTTCTTACTTTTCTTCTTCACTTTACTTTCAAAACTAACTACTCTTTTCTTATCAAAGCTTCAACACTTCAAAACTGAAATCACTCTTCTTTTCTTACTTTTCTTCTTCACTTTACTTTCAAAACTAGATACTCTTTTCTTATCAAAGCTTAAACACTTAAAAACTGAAATCACTCTTCTTTTCTTACTTTTCTTCTTCACTTTACTTTCAAAACTAACTACTCTTTTCTTATCAAAGCTTCAACACTTAAAAACTGAAATCACTCTTCTTTTCTTACTTTTCTTCTTCACTTTACTTTCAAAACTAGATACTCTTTTCTTATCAAAGCTTCAACACTTCAAAACTGAAATCACTCTTCTTTTCTTACTTTTCTTCTTCACTTTACTTTCAAAACTAACTACTCTTTTCTTATCAAAGCTTCAACACTTAAAAACTGAAATCACTCTTCTTTTCTTACTTTTCTTCTTCACTTTACTTTCAAAACTAACTACTCTTTTCTTATCAAAGCTTCAACACTTCAAAACTGAAATCACTCTTCTTTTCTTACTTTTCTTCTTCACTTTACTTTCAAAACTAACTACTCTTTATAACTTATATAAGCTTCAACACTTAAAAACTGAAATCACTCTTCTTTTCTTACTTTTCTTCTTCACTTTACTTTCAAAACTACTTACTCTTTTCTTATCAAAGCTTCAACACTTAAAAACTGAAATCACTCTTCTTTTCTTACTTTTCTTCTTCACTTTACTTTTAAACTAACTACTCTTTTCTTATCAAAATTTCAACACTTAAAAACTGAAATCACTCTTCTTTTCTTACTTTTCTTCTTCACTTTACTTTCAAAACTAACTACTCTTTTCTTATCAAAGCTTCAACACTTAAAAACTGAAATCACTCTTCTTTTCTTACTTTTCTTCTTCACTTTACTTTCAAAACTAACTACTCTTTTCTTATCAAAGCTTCAACACTTCAAAACTGAAATCACTCTTCTTTTCTTACTTTTCTTCTTCACTTTACTTTCAAAACTAACTACTCTTTTCTTATCAAAGCTTCAACACTTCAAAACTGAAATCACTCTTCTTTTCTTACTTTTCTTCTTCACTTTACTTTCAAAACTAACTACTCTTTATAACTATTATATAAGCTTCAACACTTAAAAACTGAAATCACTCTTCTTTTCTTACTTTTCTTCTTCACTTTACTTTTAAACTAACTACTCTTTTCTTATCAAAACTTCAACACTTAAAAACTGAAATCACTCTTCTTTTCTTACTTTTCTTCTTCACTTTACTTTCAAAACTAACTACTCTTTTCTTATCAAAGCTTCAACACTTCAAAACTGAAATCACTCTTCTTTTCTTACTTTTCTTCTTCACTTTACTTTCAAAACTAACTACTCTTTTATTATCAAAGCTTCAACACTTCAAAACTGAAATCACTCTTCTTTTCTTACTTTTCTTCTTCACTTTACTTTCAAAACTAGATACTCTTTTCTTATCAAAGCTTAAACACTTAAAAACTGAAATCACTCTTCTTTTCTTACTTTTCTTCTTCACTTTACTTTCAAAACTAACTACTCTTTTCTTATCAAAGCTTCAACACTTCAAAACTGAAATCACTCTTCTTTTCTTACTTTTCTTCTTCACTTTACTTTCAAAACTACTTACTCTTTTCTTATCAAAGCTTCAACACTTAAAAACTGAAATCACTCTTCTTTTCTTACTTTTCTTCTTCACTTTACTTTCAAAACTAACTACTCTTTTCTTATCAAAGCTTCAACACTTAAAAACTGAAATCACTCTTCTTTTCTTACTTTTCTTCTTCACTTTACTTTCAAAACTAGATACTCTTTTCTTATCAAAGCTTCAACACTTCAAAACTGAAATCACTCTTCTTTTCTTACTTTTCTTCTTCACTTTACTTTCAAAACTAACTACTCTTTTCTTATCAAAGCTTCAACACTTAAAAACTGAAATCACTCTTCTTTTCTTACTTTTCTTCTTCACTTTACTTTCAAAACTAACTACTCTTTTATTATCAAAGCTTCAACACTTCAAAACTGAAATCACTCTTCTTTTCTTACTTTTCTTCTTCACTTTACTTTCAAAACTAGATACTCTTTTCTTATCAAAGCTTAAACACTTAAAAACTGAAATCACTCTTCTTTTCTTACTTTTCTTCTTCACTTTACTTTCAAAACTTACTACTTACTCTTTTCTTATCAAAGCTTCAACACTTCAAAACTGAAATCACTCTTCTTTTCTTACTTTTCTTCTTCACTTTACTTTCAAAACTTACTACTCTTTTCTTATCAAAGCTTCAACACTTAAAAATGAAATCACTCTTCTTTTCTTACTTTGCTTCTTCACTTTACTTTCAAAACTAACTACTCTTATCAAAGCTTCAACACTTAAAAACTGAAATCACTCTTCTTTTCTTACTTTTCTTCTTCACTTTACTTTCAAAACTTACTACTTACTCTTTTCTTATCAAAGCTT
>CAMPDV010005814.1:0-23037 GCA_946699065.1 Loxodes magnus | reverse complement strand
AAGATTATAAAGAGTAGTTAGTTTTGAAAGTAAAGTGAAGAAGAAAAGTAAGAAAAGAAGAGTAATTTCATTTTTAAGTTTGGAAGCTTTGATAAGATTATAAAGAGTAGTTAGTTTTGAAAATAAAGTGAAGAAGAAAAGTAAGAAAAGAAGAGTAATTTCATTTTTAAGTCTGTAAGCTTTGATAAGATTATAAAGAGTTAGTTTTGAAAATAAAGTGAAGAAGAAAAGTAAGAAAAGAAGAGTAATTTAAGTTTTTAAGTTATTAAGCTTTGATAAGATTGTAGTTATAAAGAGTAGTTAGTTTTAAAAGTGAAGAAGAAAAGTACGAAAAGAAGAGTAATTTCAGTTTTTAAGTCTGAAATCTTTGATAAGAGTTATAAAGAGTTAGTTAGTTTTGAAAGTAAAGTGAAGAAGAAAAGTAAGAAAAGAAGAGTAATTTCAGTTTTTAAGTCTGTAAGCTTTGTTAAGATTATAAAGAGTTAGTTTTGAAAATAAAGTGAAGAAGAAAAGTAAGAAAAGAAGAGTAATTTCAGTTTTTAAGTTATTAAGCTTTGATAAGAGTTATAATGAGTAGTTAGTTTTAAAAGTGAAGAAGAAAAGTAAGAAAAGAAGAGTAATTTCAGTTTTTGAGTTATTAAGCTTTGATAAGATTGTAGTTATAAAGAGTTAGTTTTGAAAATAAAGTGAATAAGAAAAGTAAGAAAAGAAGAGTAATTTAAGTTTTTAAGTCTGTAAGCTTTGATAAGATTATAAAGAGTAGTTAGTTTTGAAAGTAAAGTGAAGAAGAAAAGTAAGAAAAGAAGAGTAATTTCATTTTTAAGTTTGGAAGCTTTGATAAGATTATAAAGAGTAGTTAGTTTTGAAAGTAAAGTGAAGAAGAAAAGTAAGAAAAGAAGAGTAATTTCATTTTTAAGTTTGGAAGCTTTGATAAGATTATAAAGAGTAGTTAGTTTTGAAAGTAAAGTGAAGAAGAAAAGAAGAGTAATTTCAGTTTTTAAGTTATTAAGCTTTGATAAGAGTTATAAAGAGTTAGTTTTGAAAATAAAGTGAATAAGAAAAGTAAGAAAAGAAGAGTAATTTCATTTTTAAGTCTGTAAGCTTTGATAAGATTATAAAGAGTAGTTAGTTTTGAAAGTAAAGTGAAGAAGAAAAGTAAGAAAAGAAGAGTAATTTCATTTTTAAGTTTGGAAGCTTTGATAAGATTATAAAGAGTTAGTTTTGAAAGTAAAGTGAATAAGAAAAGTAAGAAAAGAAGAGTAATTTCATTTTTAAGTCTGTAAGCTTTGATAAGATTATAAAGAGTTAGTTTTGAAAGTAAAGTGAAGAAGAAAAGTAAGAAAAGAAGAGTAATTTCATTTTTAAGTTTGGAAGCTTTGATAAGATTATAAAGAGTAGTTAGTTTTGAAAGTAAAGTGAAGAAGAAAAGTAAGAAAAGAAGAGTAATTTCATTTTTAAGTTTGGAAGCTTTGATAAGATTATAAAGAGTAGTTAGTTTTGAAAGTAAAGTGAAGAAGAAAAGTAAGAAAAGAAGAGTAATTTCATTTTTAAGTCTGGAAGCTTTGATAAGATTATAAAGAGTAGTTAGTTTTGAAAGTAAAGTGAAGAAGAAAAGTAAGAAAAGAAGAGTAATTTCATTTTTAAGTTTGGAAGCTTTGATAAGATTATAAAGAGTAGTTAGTTTTGAAAGTAAAGTGAAGAAGAAAAGTAAGAAAAGAAGAGTAATTTCATTTTTAAGTTTGGAAGCTTTGATAAGATTATAAAGAGTAGTTAGTTTTGAAAGTAAAGTGAAGAAGAAAAGTAAGAAAAGAAGAGTAATTTCATTTTTAAGTTTGGAAGCTTTGATAAGATTATAAAGAGTAGTTAGTTTTGAAAGTAAAGTGAAGAAGAAAAGTAAGAAAAGAAGAGTAATTTCATTTTTAAGTCTGTAAGCTTTGATAAGATTATAAAGAGTAGTTAGTTTTGAAAGTAAAGTGAAGAAGAAAAGTAAGAAAAGAAGAGTAATTTCATTTTTAAGTTTGGAAGCTTTGATAAGATTATAAAGAGTAGTTAGTTTTGAAAGTAAAGTGAAGAAGAAAAGTAAGAAAAGAAGAGTAATTTCATTTTTAAGTTATTAAGCTTTGATAAGAGTTATAATGAGTAGTTAGTTTTAAAAGTGAAGAAGAAAAGTAAGAAAAGAAGAGTAATTTCATTTTTAAGTTTGGAAGCTTTGATAAGATTATAAAGAGTAGTTAGTTTTGAAAGTAAAGTGAAGAAGAAAAGTAAGAAAAGAAGAGTAATTTCATTTTTAAGTTTGGAAGCTTTGATAAGATTATAAAGAGTAGTTAGTTTTGAAAGTAAAGTGAAGAAGAAAAGTAAAAAAAGAAGAGTAATTTCATTTTTAAGTTTGGAAGCTTTGATAAGATTATAAAGAGTAGTTAGTTTTGAAAGTAAAGTGAAGAAGAAAAGTAAGAAAAGAAGAGTAATTTCATTTTTAAGTTTGGAAGCTTTGATAAGATTATAAAGAGTAGTTAGTTTTGAAAGTAAAGTGAAGAAGAAAAGTAAGAAAAGAAGAGTAATTTCAGTTTTTAAGTTATTAAGCTTTGATAAGAGTTATAATGAGTAGTTAGTTTTAAAAGTGAAGAAGAAAAGTAAGAAAAGAAGAGTAATTTCAGTTTTTAAGTCTGTAAGCTTTGATAAGATTATAAAGAGTTAGTTTTAAAAGAAAAGTGAATAAGAAAAGTAAGAAAAGAAGAGTAATTTCATTTTTAAGTTTGGAAGCTTGGATAAGATTATAAAGAGTTAGTTTTGAAAATAAAGTGAATAAGAAAAGTAAGAAAAGAAGAGTAATTTCAGTTTTTAAGTTTGGAAGCTTTGATAAGATTATAAAGAGTTAGTTTTAAAAGTAAAGTGAATAAGAAAAGTAAGAAAAGAAGAGTAATTTCATTTTTAAGTTTGGAAGCTTTGAAAGATTATAAAGAGTAGTTAGTTTTGAAAGTAAAGTGAAGAAGAAAAGTAAGAAAAGAAGAGTAATTTCATTTTTAAGTTTGGAAGCTTTGATAAGATTATAAAGAGTAGTTAGTTTTGAAAGTGAAGAAGAAAAGTAAGAAAAGAAGAGTAATTTCATTTTTAAGTCTGTAAGCTTTGATAAGATTATAAAGAGTTAGTTTTGAAAGTAAAGTGAAGAAGAAAAGTAAGAAAAGAAGAGTAATTTCATTTTTAAGTTTGGAAGCTTTGATAAGATTATAAAGAGTAGTTAGTTTTGAAAGTAAAGTGAAGAAGAAAAGTAAGAAAAGAAGAGTAATTTCATTTTTAAGTTATTAAGCTTTGATAAGAGTTATAATGAGTAGTTAGTTTTAAAAGTGAAGAAGAAAAGTAAGAAAAGAAGAGTAATTTCAGTTTTTAAGTCTGTAAGCTTTGATAAGATTATAAAGAGTTAGTTTTAAAAGAAAAGTGAATAAGAAAAGTAAGAAAAGAAGAGTAATTTCATTTTTAAGTTTGGAAGCTTGGATAAGATTATAAAGAGTTAGTTTTGAAAATAAAGTGAATAAGAAAAGTAAGAAAAGAAGAGTAATTTCAGTTTTTAAGTCTGTAAGCTTTGATAAGATTATAAAGAGTTAGTTTTGAAAGTAAAGTGAAGAAGAAAAGTAAGAAAAGAAGAGTAATTTCAGTTTTTAAGTCTGTAAGCTTTGTTAAGATTATAAAGAGTTAGTTTTGAAAATAAAGTGAATAAGAAAAGTAAGAAAAGAAGAGTAATTTCATTTTTAAGTTTGGAAGCTTTGATAAGATTATAAAGAGTAGTTAGTTTTGAAAGTAAAGTGAAGAAGAAAAGTAAGAAAAGAAGAGTAATTTCATTTTTAAGTTTGGAAGCTTTGATAAGATTATAAAGAGTAGTTAGTTTTGAAAGTAAAGTGAAGAAGAAAAGTAAGAAAAGAAGAGTAATTTCATTTTTAAGTTTGGAAGCTTTGATAAGATTATAAAGAGTTAGTTTTGAAAGTAAAGTGAAGAAGAAAAGTAAGAAAAGAAGAGTAATTTCAGTTTTTAAGTTATTAAGCTTTGATAAGAGTTATAATGAGTAGTTAGTTTTAAAAGTGAAGAAGAAAAGTAAGAAAAGAAGAGTAATTTCAGTTTTTAAGTTATTAAGCTTTGATAAGAGTTATAATGAGTAGTTAGTTTTAAAAGTGAAGAAGAAAAGTAAGAAAAGAAGAGTAATTTCAGTTTTTAAGTTATTAAGCTTTGATAAGAGTTATAATGAGTAGTTAGTTTTAAAAGTGAAGAAGAAAAGTAAGAAAAGAAGAGTAATTTCAGTTTTTAAGTCTGTAAGCTTTGATAAGATTATAAAGAGTTAGTTTTAAAAGAAAAGTGAATAAGAAAAGTAAGAAAAGAAGAGTAATTTCATTTTTAAGTTTGGAAGCTTGGATAAGATTATAAAGAGTTAGTTTTGAAAATAAAGTGAATAAGAAAAGTAAGAAAAGAAGAGTAATTTCAGTTTTTAAGTCTGTAAGCTTTGATAAGATTATAAAGAGTTAGTTTTGAAAGTAAAGTGAAGAAGAAAAGTAAGAAAAGAAGAGTAATTTCAGTTTTAAGTTTGGAAGCTTTGATAAGATTATAAAGAGTTAGTTTTGAAAATAAAGTGAAGAAGAAAAGTAAAAAAAGAAGAGTAATTTCATTTTTAAGTTTGGAAGCTTTGATAAGATTATAAAGAGTAGTTAGTTTTGAAAGTAAAGTGAAGAAGAAAAGTAAAAAAAGAAGAGTAATTTCATTTTTAAGTTTGGAAGCTTTGATAAGATTATAAAGAGTAGTTAGTTTTGAAAGTAAAGTGAAGAAGAAAAGTAAGAAAAGAAGAGTAATTTCATTTTTAAGTTTGGAAGCTTTGATAAGATTATAAAGAGTAGTTAGTTTTGAAAGTAAAGTGAAGAAGAAAAGTAAGAAAAGAAGAGTAATTTCATTTTTAAGTTTGGAAGCTTTGATAAGATTATAAAGAGTAGTTAGTTTTGAAAGTAAAGTGAAGAAGAAAAGTAAGAAAAGAAGAGTAATTTCATTTTTAAGTTTGGAAGCTTTGATAAGATTATAAAGAGTAGTTAGTTTTGAAAGTAAAGTGAAGAAGAAAAGTAAGAAAAGAAGAGTAATTTCATTTTTAAGTTAGGAAGCTTTGATAAGATTATAAAGAGTAGTTAGTTTTGAAAGTAAAGTGAAGAAGAAAAGTAAGAAAAGAAGAGTAATTTCATTTTTAAGTTTGGAAGCTTTGATAAGATTATAAAGAGTAGTTAGTTTTGAAAATAAAGTGAAGAAGAAAAGTAAGAAAAGAAGAGTAATTTCATTTTTAAGTTTGGAAGCTTTGATAAGATTATAAAGAGTTAGTTAGTTTTGAAAATAAAGTGAAGAAGAAAAGTAAGAAAAGAAGAGTAATTTCATTTTTAAGTCTGTAAGCTTTGATAAGATTATAAAGAGTTAGTTTTGAAAATAAAGTGAAGAAGAAAAGTACGAAAAGAAGAGTAATTTCAGTTTTTAAGTCTGAAATCTTTGATAAGAGTTATAAAGAGTTAGTTAGTTTTGAAAGTAAAGTGAAGAAGAAAAGTAAGAAAAGAAGAGTAATTTCAGTTTTTAAGTCTGTAAGCTTTGTTAAGATTATAAAGAGTTAGTTTTGAAAATAAAGTGAAGAAGAAAAGTAAGAAAAGAAGAGTAATTTCAGTTTTTAAGTTATTAAGCTTTGATAAGAGTTATAATGAGTAGTTAGTTTTAAAAGTGAAGAAGAAAAGTAAGAAAAGAAGAGTAATTTCAGTTTTTGAGTTATTAAGCTTTGATAAGATTGTAGTTATAAAGAGTTAGTTTTGAAAATAAAGTGAATAAGAAAAGTAAGAAAAGAAGAGTAATTTCAGTTTTTAAGTCTGTAAGCTTTGATAAGATTATAAAGAGTAGTTAGTTTTGAAAGTAAAGTGAAGAAGAAAAGTAAGAAAAGAAGAGTAATTTCATTTTTAAGTTTGGAAGCTTTGATAAGATTATAAAGAGTAGTTAGTTTTGAAAGTAAAGTGAAGAAGAAAAGTAAGAAAAGAAGAGTAATTTCAGTTTTTAAGTCTGTAAGCTTTGTTAAGATTATAAAGAGTTAGTTTTGAAAATAAAGTGAAGAAGAAAAGTAAGAAAAGAAGAGTAATTTCAGTTTTTAAGTTATTAAGCTTTGATAAGAGTTATAATGAGTAGTTAGTTTTAAAAGTGAAGAAGAAAAGTAAGAAAAGAAGAGTAATTTCAGTTTTTGAGTTATTAAGCTTTGATAAGATTGTAGTTATAAAGAGTTAGTTTTGAAAATAAAGTGAATAAGAAAAGTAAGAAAAGAAGAGTAATTTAAGTTTTTAAGTCTGTAAGCTTTGATAAGATTATAAAGAGTAGTTAGTTTTGAAAGTAAAGTGAAGAAGAAAAGTAAGAAAAGAAGAGTAATTTCATTTTTAAGTTTGGAAGCTTTGATAAGATTATAAAGAGTAGTTAGTTTTGAAAGTAAAGTGAAGAAGAAAAGTAAGAAAAGAAGAGTAATTTCATTTTTAAGTTTGGAAGCTTTGATAAGATTATAAAGAGTAGTTAGTTTTGAAAGTAAAGTGAAGAAGAAAAGTAAGAAAAGAAGAGTAATTTCAGTTTTTAAGTTATTAAGCTTTGATAAGAGTTATAATGAGTAGTTAGTTTTAAAAGTGAAGAAGAAAAGTAAGAAAAGAAGAGTAATTTCAGTTTTTAAGTTATTAAGCTTTGATAAGAGTTATAATGAGTAGTTAGTTTTAAAAGTGAAGAAGAAAAGTAAGAAAAGAAGAGTAATTTCAGTTTTTAAGTTATTAAGCTTTGATAAGAGTTATAATGAGTAGTTAGTTTTAAAAGTGAAGAAGAAAAGTAAGAAAAGAAGAGTAATTTCATTTTTAAGTTATTAAGCTTTGATAAGAGTTATAATGAGTAGTTAGTTTTAAAAGTGAAGAAGAAAAGTAAGAAAAGAAGAGTAATTTCAGTTTTTAAGTCTGTAAGCTTTGATAAGATTATAAAGAGTTAGTTTTAAAAGAAAAGTGAATAAGAAAAGTAAGAAAAGAAGAGTAATTTCATTTTTAAGTTTGGAAGCTTGGATAAGATTATAAAGAGTTAGTTTTGAAAATAAAGTGAATAAGAAAAGTAAGAAAAGAAGAGTAATTTCAGTTTTTAAGTCTGTAAGCTTTGATAAGATTATAAAGAGTTAGTTTTGAAAGTAAAGTGAAGAAGAAAAGTAAGAAAAGAAGAGTAATTTCATTTTTAAGTTTGGAAGCTTTGATAAGATTATAAAGAGTAGTTAGTTTTGAAAGTAAAGTGAAGAAGAAAAGTAAAAAAAGAAGAGTAATTTCATTTTTAAATTTGGAAGCTTTGATAAGATTATAAAGAGTAGTTAGTTTTGAAAGTAAAGTGAAGAAGAAAAGTAAGAAAAGAAGAGTAATTTCATTTTTAAATTTGGAAGCTTTGATAAGATTATAAAGAGTTAGTTTTAAAAGTAAAGTGAATAAGAAAAGTAAGAAAAGAAGAGTAATTTCATTTTTAAGTTTGGAAGCTTTGATAAGATTATAAAGAGTAGTTAGTTTTGAAAGTAAAGTGAAGAAGAAAAGTAAGAAAAGAAGAGTAATTTCATTTTTAAGTTTGGAAGCTTTGATAAGATTATAAAGAGTAGTTAGTTTTGAAAATAAAGTGAAGAAGAAAAGTAAGAAAAGAAGAGTAATTTCATTTTTAAGTCTGTAAGCTTTGATAAGATTATAAAGAGTTAGTTTTGAAAATAAAGTGAAGAAGAAAAGTAAGAAAAGAAGAGTAATTTAAGTTTTTAAGTTATTAAGCTTTGATAAGATTGTAGTTATAAAGAGTAGTTAGTTTTAAAAGTGAAGAAGAAAAGTACGAAAAGAAGAGTAATTTCAGTTTTTAAGTCTGAAATCTTTGATAAGAGTTATAAAGAGTTAGTTAGTTTTGAAAGTAAAGTGAAGAAGAAAAGTAAGAAAAGAAGAGTAATTTCAGTTTTTAAGTCTGTAAGCTTTGTTAAGATTATAAAGAGTTAGTTTTGAAAATAAAGTGAAGAAGAAAAGTAAGAAAAGAAGAGTAATTTCAGTTTTTAAGTTATTAAGCTTTGATAAGAGTTATAATGAGTAGTTAGTTTTAAAAGTGAAGAAGAAAAGTAAGAAAAGAAGAGTAATTTCAGTTTTTGAGTTATTAAGCTTTGATAAGATTGTAGTTATAAAGAGTTAGTTTTGAAAATAAAGTGAATAAGAAAAGTAAGAAAAGAAGAGTAATTTAAGTTTTTAAGTCTGTAAGCTTTGATAAGATTATAAAGAGTTAGTTTTGAAAATAAAGTGAAGAAGAAAAGTAAGAAAAGAAGAGTAATTTCATTTTTAAGTTTGGAAGCTTGGATAAGATTATAAAGAGTTAGTTTTGAAAATAAAGTGAAGAAGAAAAGTAAGAAAAGAAGAGTAATTTCATTTTTAAGTTTGGAAGCTTTGATAAGATTATAAAGAGTAGTTAGTTTTGAAAGTAAATGAAGAAGAAAAGAAGAGTAATTTCAGTTTTTAAGTTATTAAGCTTTGATAAGAGTTATAAAGAGTTAGTTTTGAAAATAAAGTGAATAAGAAAAGTAAGAAAAGAAGAGTAATTTCATTTTTAAGTCTGTAAGCTTTGATAAGATTATAAAGAGTAGTTAGTTTTGAAAGTAAAGTGAAGAAGAAAAGTAAGAAAAGAAGAGTAATTTCATTTTTAAGTTTGGAAGCTTTGATAAGATTATAAAGAGTTAGTTTTGAAAGTAAAGTGAATAAGAAAAGTAAGAAAAGAAGAGTAATTTCATTTTTAAGTCTGTAAGCTTTGATAAGATTATAAAGAGTTAGTTTTGAAAATAAAGTGAATAAGAAAAGTAAGAAAAGAAGAGTAATTTCATTTTTAAGTTTGGAAGCTTTGATAAGATTATAAAGAGTAGTTAGTTTTGAAAGTAAAGTGAAGAAGAAAAGTAAGAAAAGAAGAGTAATTTCATTTTTAAGTTTGGAAGCTTTGATAAGATTATAAAGAGTAGTTAGTTTTGAAAGTAAAGTGAAGAAGAAAAGTAAGAAAAGAAGAGTAATTTCATTTTTAAGTTTGGAAGCTTTGATAAGATTATAAAGAGTAGTTAGTTTTGAAAGTAAAGTGAAGAAGAAAAGTAAGAAAAGAAGAGTAATTTCATTTTTAAGTTTGGAAGCTTTGATAAGATTATAAAGAGTAGTTAGTTTTGAAAGTAAAGTGAAGAAGAAAAGTAAGAAAAGAAGAGTAATTTCATTTTTAAGTTTGGAAGCTTTGATAAGATTATAAAGAGTAGTTAGTTTTGAAAGTAAAGTGAAGAAGAAAAGTAAGAAAAGAAGAGTAATTTCATTTTTAAGTTTGGAAGCTTTGATAAGATTATAAAGAGTAGTTAGTTTTGAAAGTAAAGTGAAGAAGAAAAGTAAGAAAAGAAGAGTAATTTCATTTTTAAGTTTGGAAGCTTTGATAAGATTATAAAGAGTAGTTAGTTTTGAAAGTAAAGTGAAGAAGAAAAGTAAGAAAAGAAGAGTAATTTCATTTTTAAGTTTGGAAGCTTTGATAAGATTATAAAGAGTAGTTAGTTTTGAAAGTAAAGTGAAGAAGAAAAGTAAGAAAAGAAGAGTAATTTCATTTTTAAGTCTGTAAGCTTTGATAAGATTATAAAGAGTTAGTTTTAAAAGAAAAGTGAATAAGAAAAGTAAGAAAAGAAGAGTAATTTCATTTTTAAGTTTGGAAGCTTGGATAAGATTATAAAGAGTTAGTTTTGAAAATAAAGTGAAGAAGAAAAGTAAGAAAAGAAGAGTAATTTCATTTTTAAGTTTGGAAGCTTTGATAAGATTATAAAGAGTAGTTAGTTTTGAAAATAAAGTGAAGAAGAAAAGTAAGAAAAGAAGAGTAATTTCATTTTTAAGTCTGTAAGCTTTGATAAGATTATAAAGAGTTAGTTTTGAAAATAAAGTGAAGAAGAAAAGTAAGAAAAGAAGAGTAATTTAAGTTTTTAAGTTATTAAGCTTTGATAAGATTGTAGTTATAAAGAGTAGTTAGTTTTAAAAGTGAAGAAGAAAAGTACGAAAAGAAGAGTAATTTCAGTTTTTAAGTCTGAAATCTTTGATAAGAGTTATAAAGAGTTAGTTAGTTTTGAAAGTAAAGTGAAGAAGAAAAGTAAGAAAAGAAGAGTAATTTCAGTTTTTAAGTCTGTAAGCTTTGTTAAGATTATAAAGAGTTAGTTTTGAAAATAAAGTGAAGAAGAAAAGTAAGAAAAGAAGAGTAATTTAAGTTTTTAAGTTATTAAGCTTTGATAAGATTGTAGTTATAAAGAGTAGTTAGTTTTAAAAGTGAAGAAGAAAAGTACGAAAAGAAGAGTAATTTCATTTTTAAGTTTGGAAGCTTGGATAAGATTATAAAGAGTAGTTAGTTTTGAAAGTAAAGTGAAGAAGAAAAGTAAGAAAAGAAGAGTAATTTCAGTTTTTAAGTCTGTAAGCTTTGATAAGATTATAAAGAGTTAGTTTTAAAAGAAAAGTGAATAAGAAAAGTAAGAAAAGAAGAGTAATTTCATTTTTAAGTTTGGAAGCTTGGATAAGATTATAAAGAGTTAGTTTTGAAAATAAAGTGAATAAGAAAAGTAAGAAAAGAAGAGTAATTTCAGTTTTTAAGTCTGTAAGCTTTGATAAGATTATAAAGAGTTAGTTTTGAAAGTAAAGTGAAGAAGAAAAGTAAGAAAAGAAGAGTAATTTCATTTTTAAGTTTGGAAGCTTTGATAAGATTATAAAGAGTAGTTAGTTTTGAAAGTAAAGTGAAGAAGAAAAGTAAAAAAAGAAGAGTAATTTCATTTTTAAATTTGGAAGCTTTGATAAGATTATAAAGAGTAGTTAGTTTTGAAAGTAAAGTGAAGAAGAAAAGTAAGAAAAGAAGAGTAATTTCATTTTTAAATTTGGAAGCTTTGATAAGATTATAAAGAGTTAGTTTTAAAAGTAAAGTGAATAAGAAAAGTAAGAAAAGAAGAGTAATTTCATTTTTAAGTTTGGAAGCTTTGATAAGATTATAAAGAGTAGTTAGTTTTGAAAGTAAAGTGAAGAAGAAAAGTAAGAAAAGAAGAGTAATTTCATTTTTAAGTTTGGAAGCTTTGATAAGATTATAAAGAGTAGTTAGTTTTGAAAATAAAGTGAAGAAGAAAAGTAAGAAAAGAAGAGTAATTTCATTTTTAAGTCTGTAAGCTTTGATAAGATTATAAAGAGTTAGTTTTGAAAATAAAGTGAAGAAGAAAAGTAAGAAAAGAAGAGTAATTTAAGTTTTTAAGTTATTAAGCTTTGATAAGATTGTAGTTATAAAGAGTAGTTAGTTTTAAAAGTGAAGAAGAAAAGTACGAAAAGAAGAGTAATTTCAGTTTTTAAGTCTGAAATCTTTGATAAGAGTTATAAAGAGTTAGTTAGTTTTGAAAGTAAAGTGAAGAAGAAAAGTAAGAAAAGAAGAGTAATTTCAGTTTTTAAGTCTGTAAGCTTTGTTAAGATTATAAAGAGTTAGTTTTGAAAATAAAGTGAAGAAGAAAAGTAAGAAAAGAAGAGTAATTTCAGTTTTTAAGTTATTAAGCTTTGATAAGAGTTATAATGAGTAGTTAGTTTTAAAAGTGAAGAAGAAAAGTAAGAAAAGAAGAGTAATTTCAGTTTTTGAGTTATTAAGCTTTGATAAGATTGTAGTTATAAAGAGTTAGTTTTGAAAATAAAGTGAATAAGAAAAGTAAGAAAAGAAGAGTAATTTAAGTTTTTAAGTCTGTAAGCTTTGATAAGATTATAAAGAGTAGTTAGTTTTGAAAGTAAAGTGAAGAAGAAAAGTAAGAAAAGAAGAGTAATTTCATTTTTAAGTTTGGAAGCTTTGATAAGATTATAAAGAGTAGTTAGTTTTGAAAGTAAAGTGAAGAAGAAAAGTAAGAAAAGAAGAGTAATTTCATTTTTAAGTTTGGAAGCTTTGATAAGATTATAAAGAGTAGTTAGTTTTGAAAGTAAATGAAGAAGAAAAGAAGAGTAATTTCAGTTTTTAAGTTATTAAGCTTTGATAAGAGTTATAAAGAGTTAGTTTTGAAAATAAAGTGAATAAGAAAAGTAAGAAAAGAAGAGTAATTTCATTTTTAAGTCTGTAAGCTTTGATAAGATTATAAAGAGTAGTTAGTTTTGAAAGTAAAGTGAAGAAGAAAAGTAAGAAAAGAAGAGTAATTTCATTTTTAAGTTTGGAAGCTTTGATAAGATTATAAAGAGTTAGTTTTGAAAGTAAAGTGAATAAGAAAAGTAAGAAAAGAAGAGTAATTTCATTTTTAAGTCTGTAAGCTTTGATAAGATTATAAAGAGTTAGTTTTGAAAATAAAGTGAATAAGAAAAGTAAGAAAAGAAGAGTAATTTCATTTTTAAGTTTGGAAGCTTTGATAAGATTATAAAGAGTAGTTAGTTTTGAAAGTAAAGTGAAGAAGAAAAGTAAGAAAAGAAGAGTAATTTCATTTTTAAGTTTGGAAGCTTTGATAAGATTATAAAGAGTAGTTAGTTTTGAAAGTAAAGTGAAGAAGAAAAGTAAGAAAAGAAGAGTAATTTCATTTTTAAGTTTGGAAGCTTTGATAAGATTATAAAGAGTAGTTAGTTTTGAAAGTAAAGTGAAGAAGAAAAGTAAGAAAAGAAGAGTAATTTCATTTTTAAGTTTGGAAGCTTTGATAAGATTATAAAGAGTAGTTAGTTTTGAAAGTAAAGTGAAGAAGAAAAGTAAGAAAAGAAGAGTAATTTCATTTTTAAGTTTGGAAGCTTTGATAAGATTATAAAGAGTAGTTAGTTTTGAAAGTAAAGTGAAGAAGAAAAGTAAGAAAAGAAGAGTAATTTCATTTTTAAGTTTGGAAGCTTTGATAAGATTATAAAGAGTAGTTAGTTTTGAAAGTAAAGTGAAGAAGAAAAGTAAGAAAAGAAGAGTAATTTCATTTTTAAGTTTGGAAGCTTTGATAAGATTATAAAGAGTAGTTAGTTTTGAAAGTAAAGTGAAGAAGAAAAGTAAGAAAAGAAGAGTAATTTCATTTTTAAGTTTGGAAGCTTTGATAAGATTATAAAGAGTAGTTAGTTTTGAAAGTAAAGTGAAGAAGAAAAGTAAGAAAAGAAGAGTAATTTCATTTTTAAGTTTGGAAGCTTTGAAAGATTATAAAGAGTAGTTAGTTTTGAAAGTAAAGTGAAGAAGAAAAGTAAGAAAAGAAGAGTAATTTCATTTTTAAGTTTGGAAGCTTTGAAAGATTATAAAGAGTAGTTAGTTTTGAAAGTAAAGTGAAGAAGAAAAGTAAGAAAAGAAGAGTAATTTCATTTTTAAGTTTGGAAGCTTTGATAAGATTATAAAGAGTAGTTAGTTTTGAAAGTAAAGTGAAGAAGAAAAGTAAGAAAAGAAGAGTAATTTCATTTTTAAGTTTGGAAGCTTTGATAAGATTATAAAGAGTAGTTAGTTTTGAAAGTAAAGTGAAGAAGAAAAGTAAGAAAAGAAGAGTAATTTCATTTTTAAGTTTGGAAGCTTTGATAAGATTATAAAGAGTAGTTAGTTTTGAAAGTAAAGTGAAGAAGAAAAGTAAGAAAAGAAGAGTAATTTCATTTTTAAGTTATTAAGCTTTGATAAGAGTTATAATGAGTAGTTAGTTTTAAAAGTGAAGAAGAAAAGTAAGAAAAGAAGAGTAATTTCAGTTTTTAAGTCTGTAAGCTTTGATAAGATTATAAAGAGTTAGTTTTAAAAGAAAAGTGAATAAGAAAAGTAAGAAAAGAAGAGTAATTTCATTTTTAAGTTTGGAAGCTTGGATAAGATTATAAAGAGTTAGTTTTGAAAATAAAGTGAATAAGAAAAGTAAGAAAAGAAGAGTAATTTCAGTTTTTAAGTCTGTAAGCTTTGATAAGATTATAAAGAGTTAGTTTTGAAAGTAAAGTGAAGAAGAAAAGTAAGAAAAGAAGAGTAATTTCATTTTTAAGTTTGGAAGCTTTGAAAGATTATAAAGAGTAGTTAGTTTTGAAAGTAAAGTGAAGAAGAAAAGTAAGAAAAGAAGAGTAATTTCATTTTTAAGTTTGGAAGCTTTGATAAGATTATAATGAGTAGTTAGTTTTAAAAGTGAAGAAGAAAAGTAAGAAAAGAAGAGTAATTTCATTTTTAAGTCTGTAAGCTTTGATAAGATTATAAAGAGTTAGTTTTGAAAGTAAAGTGAAGAAGAAAAGTAAGAAAAGAAGAGTAATTTCATTTTTAAGTTTGGAAGCTTTGATAAGATTATAAAGAGTAGTTAGTTTTGAAAGTAAAGTGAAGAAGAAAAGTAAGAAAAGAAGAGTAATTTCATTTTTAAGTTATTAAGCTTTGATAAGAGTTATAATGAGTAGTTAGTTTTAAAAGTGAAGAAGAAAAGTAAGAAAAGAAGAGTAATTTCAGTTTTTAAGTCTGTAAGCTTTGATAAGATTATAAAGAGTTAGTTTTAAAAGAAAAGTGAATAAGAAAAGTAAGAAAAGAAGAGTAATTTCATTTTTAAGTTTGGAAGCTTGGATAAGATTATAAAGAGTTAGTTTTGAAAATAAAGTGAATAAGAAAAGTAAGAAAAGAAGAGTAATTTCAGTTTTTAAGTTATTAAGCTTTGATAAGAGTTATAATGAGTAGTTAGTTTTAAAAGTGAAGAAGAAAAGTAAGAAAAGAAGAGTAATTTCAGTTTTTAAGTTATTAAGCTTTGATAAGAGTTATAATGAGTAGTTAGTTTTAAAAGTGAAGAAGAAAAGTAAGAAAAGAAGAGTAATTTCAGTTTTTAAGTCTGTAAGCTTTGATAAGATTATAAAGAGTTAGTTTTGAAAGTAAAGTGAAGAAGAAAAGTAAGAAAAGAAGAGTAATTTCAGTTTTTAAGTCTGTAAGCTTTGTTAAGATTATAAAGAGTTAGTTTTGAAAATAAAGTGAATAAGAAAAGTAAGAAAAGAAGAGTAATTTCATTTTTAAGTTTGGAAGCTTTGATAAGATTATAAAGAGTAGTTAGTTTTGAAAGTAAAGTGAAGAAGAAAAGTAAGAAAAGAAGAGTAATTTCATTTTTAAGTTTGGAAGCTTTGATAAGATTATAAAGAGTAGTTAGTTTTGAAAGTAAAGTGAAGAAGAAAAGTAAGAAAAGAAGAGTAATTTCATTTTTAAGTTTGGAAGCTTTGATAAGATTATAAAGAGTTAGTTTTGAAAGTAAAGTGAAGAAGAAAAGTAAGAAAAGAAGAGTAATTTCAGTTTTTAAGTTATTAAGCTTTGATAAGAGTTATAATGAGTAGTTAGTTTTAAAAGTGAAGAAGAAAAGTAAGAAAAGAAGAGTAATTTCAGTTTTTAAGTTATTAAGCTTTGATAAGAGTTATAATGAGTAGTTAGTTTTAAAAGTGAAGAAGAAAAGTAAGAAAAGAAGAGTAATTTCAGTTTTTAAGTTATTAAGCTTTGATAAGAGTTATAATGAGTAGTTAGTTTTAAAAGTGAAGAAGAAAAGTAAGAAAAGAAGAGTAATTTCAGTTTTTAAGTCTGTAAGCTTTGATAAGATTATAAAGAGTTAGTTTTAAAAGAAAAGTGAATAAGAAAAGTAAGAAAAGAAGAGTAATTTCATTTTTAAGTTTGGAAGCTTGGATAAGATTATAAAGAGTTAGTTTTGAAAATAAAGTGAATAAGAAAAGTAAGAAAAGAAGAGTAATTTCAGTTTTTAAGTCTGTAAGCTTTGATAAGATTATAAAGAGTTAGTTTTGAAAGTAAAGTGAAGAAGAAAAGTAAGAAAAGAAGAGTAATTTCAGTTTTAAGTTTGGAAGCTTTGATAAGATTATAAAGAGTTAGTTTTGAAAATAAAGTGAAGAAGAAAAGTAAAAAAAGAAGAGTAATTTCATTTTTAAGTTTGGAAGCTTTGATAAGATTATAAAGAGTAGTTAGTTTTGAAAGTAAAGTGAAGAAGAAAAGTAAAAAAAGAAGAGTAATTTCATTTTTAAGTTTGGAAGCTTTGATAAGATTATAAAGAGTAGTTAGTTTTGAAAGTAAAGTGAAGAAGAAAAGTAAGAAAAGAAGAGTAATTTCATTTTTAAGTTTGGAAGCTTTGATAAGATTATAAAGAGTAGTTAGTTTTGAAAGTAAAGTGAAGAAGAAAAGTAAGAAAAGAAGAGTAATTTCATTTTTAAGTTTGGAAGCTTTGATAAGATTATAAAGAGTAGTTAGTTTTGAAAGTAAAGTGAAGAAGAAAAGTAAGAAAAGAAGAGTAATTTCATTTTTAAGTTTGGAAGCTTTGATAAGATTATAAAGAGTAGTTAGTTTTGAAAGTAAAGTGAAGAAGAAAAGTAAGAAAAGAAGAGTAATTTCATTTTTAAGTTTGGAAGCTTTGATAAGATTATAAAGAGTAGTTAGTTTTGAAAGTAAAGTGAAGAAGAAAAGTAAGAAAAGAAGAGTAATTTCATTTTTAAGTTTGGAAGCTTTGATAAGATTATAAAGAGTAGTTAGTTTTGAAAATAAAGTGAAGAAGAAAAGTAAGAAAAGAAGAGTAATTTCATTTTTAAGTTTGGAAGCTTTGATAAGATTATAAAGAGTTAGTTAGTTTTGAAAATAAAGTGAAGAAGAAAAGTAAGAAAAGAAGAGTAATTTCATTTTTAAGTCTGTAAGCTTTGATAAGATTATAAAGAGTTAGTTTTGAAAATAAAGTGAAGAAGAAAAGTACGAAAAGAAGAGTAATTTCAGTTTTTAAGTCTGAAATCTTTGATAAGAGTTATAAAGAGTTAGTTAGTTTTGAAAGTAAAGTGAAGAAGAAAAGTAAGAAAAGAAGAGTAATTTCAGTTTTTAAGTCTGTAAGCTTTGTTAAGATTATAAAGAGTTAGTTTTGAAAATAAAGTGAAGAAGAAAAGTAAGAAAAGAAGAGTAATTTCAGTTTTTAAGTTATTAAGCTTTGATAAGAGTTATAATGAGTAGTTAGTTTTAAAAGTGAAGAAGAAAAGTAAGAAAAGAAGAGTAATTTCAGTTTTTGAGTTATTAAGCTTTGATAAGATTGTAGTTATAAAGAGTTAGTTTTGAAAATAAAGTGAATAAGAAAAGTAAGAAAAGAAGAGTAATTTCAGTTTTTAAGTCTGTAAGCTTTGATAAGATTATAAAGAGTAGTTAGTTTTGAAAGTAAAGTGAAGAAGAAAAGTAAGAAAAGAAGAGTAATTTCATTTTTAAGTTTGGAAGCTTTGATAAGATTATAAAGAGTAGTTAGTTTTGAAAGTAAAGTGAAGAAGAAAAGTAAGAAAAGAAGAGTAATTTCAGTTTTTAAGTCTGTAAGCTTTGTTAAGATTATAAAGAGTTAGTTTTGAAAATAAAGTGAAGAAGAAAAGTAAGAAAAGAAGAGTAATTTCAGTTTTTAAGTTATTAAGCTTTGATAAGAGTTATAATGAGTAGTTAGTTTTAAAAGTGAAGAAGAAAAGTAAGAAAAGAAGAGTAATTTCAGTTTTTGAGTTATTAAGCTTTGATAAGATTGTAGTTATAAAGAGTTAGTTTTGAAAATAAAGTGAATAAGAAAAGTAAGAAAAGAAGAGTAATTTCAGTTTTTAAGTCTGTAAGCTTTGATAAGATTATAAAGAGTAGTTAGTTTTGAAAGTAAAGTGAAGAAGAAAAGTAAGAAAAGAAGAGTAATTTCATTTTTAAGTTTGGAAGCTTTGATAAGATTATAAAGAGTAGTTAGTTTTGAAAGTAAAGTGAAGAAGAAAAGTAAGAAAAGAAGAGTAATTTCATTTTTAAGTTTGGAAGCTTTGATAAGATTATAAAGAGTAGTTAGTTTTGAAAGTAAAGTGAAGAAGAAAAGTAAGAAAAGAAGAGTAATTTCAGTTTTTAAGTTATTAAGCTTTGATAAGAGTTATAATGAGTAGTTAGTTTTAAAAGTGAAGAAGAAAAGTAAGAAAAGAAGAGTAATTTCAGTTTTTAAGTTATTAAGCTTTGATAAGAGTTATAATGAGTAGTTAGTTTTAAAAGTGAAGAAGAAAAGTAAGAAAAGAAGAGTAATTTCAGTTTTTAAGTTATTAAGCTTTGATAAGAGTTATAATGAGTAGTTAGTTTTAAAAGTGAAGAAGAAAAGTAAGAAAAGAAGAGTAATTTCATTTTTAAGTTATTAAGCTTTGATAAGAGTTATAATGAGTAGTTAGTTTTAAAAGTGAAGAAGAAAAGTAAGAAAAGAAGAGTAATTTCAGTTTTTAAGTCTGTAAGCTTTGATAAGATTATAAAGAGTTAGTTTTAAAAGAAAAGTGAATAAGAAAAGTAAGAAAAGAAGAGTAATTTCATTTTTAAGTTTGGAAGCTTGGATAAGATTATAAAGAGTTAGTTTTGAAAATAAAGTGAATAAGAAAAGTAAGAAAAGAAGAGTAATTTCAGTTTTTAAGTCTGTAAGCTTTGATAAGATTATAAAGAGTTAGTTTTGAAAGTAAAGTGAAGAAGAAAAGTAAAAAAAGAAGAGTAATTTCATTTTTAAGTTTGGAAGCTTTGATAAGATTATAAAGAGTAGTTAGTTTTGAAAGTAAAGTGAAGAAGAAAAGTAAAAAAAGAAGAGTAATTTCATTTTTAAGTCTGTAAGCTTTGTTAAGATTATAAAGAGTTAGTTTTGAAAATAAAGTGAAGAAGAAAAGTAAGAAAAGAAGAGTAATTTAAGTTTTTAAGTTATTAAGCTTTGATAAGATTGTAGTTATAAAGAGTAGTTAGTTTTAAAAGTGAAGAAGAAAAGTACGAAAAGAAGAGTAATTTCAGTTTTTAAGTCTGAAATCTTTGATAAGAGTTATAAAGAGTTAGTTAGTTTTGAAAGTAAAGTGAAGAAGAAAAGTAAGAAAAGAAGAGTAATTTCAGTTTTTAAGTCTGTAAGCTTTGTTAAGATTATAAAGAGTTAGTTTTGAAAATAAAGTGAAGAAGAAAAGTAAGAAAAGAAGAGTAATTTCAGTTTTTAAGTTATTAAGCTTTGATAAGAGTTATAATGAGTAGTTAGTTTTAAAAGTGAAGAAGAAAAGTAAGAAAAGAAGAGTAATTTCAGTTTTTGAGTTATTAAGCTTTGATAAGATTGTAGTTATAAAGAGTTAGTTTTGAAAATAAAGTGAATAAGAAAAGTAAGAAAAGAAGAGTAATTTAAGTTTTTAAGTCTGTAAGCTTTGATAAGATTATAAAGAGTAGTTAGTTTTGAAAGTAAAGTGAAGAAGAAAAGTAAGAAAAGAAGAGTAATTTCATTTTTAAGTTTGGAAGCTTTGATAAGATTATAAAGAGTAGTTAGTTTTGAAAGTAAAGTGAAGAAGAAAAGTAAGAAAAGAAGAGTAATTTCATTTTTAAGTTTGGAAGCTTTGATAAGATTATAAAGAGTAGTTAGTTTTGAAAGTAAATGAAGAAGAAAAGAAGAGTAATTTCAGTTTTTAAGTTATTAAGCTTTGATAAGAGTTATAAAGAGTTAGTTTTGAAAATAAAGTGAATAAGAAAAGTAAGAAAAGAAGAGTAATTTCAGTTTTTAAGTCTGTAAGCTTTGATAAGATTATAAAGAGTTAGTTTTAAAAGAAAAGTGAATAAGAAAAGTAAGAAAAGAAGAGTAATTTCATTTTTAAGTTTGGAAGCTTGGATAAGATTATAAAGAGTTAGTTTTGAAAATAAAGTGAATAAGAAAAGTAAGAAAAGAAGAGTAATTTCAGTTTTTAAGTCTGTAAGCTTTGATAAGATTATAAAGAGTTAGTTTTGAAAGTAAAGTGAAGAAGAAAAGTAAAAAAGAAGAGTAATTTCATTTTTAAGTTTGGAAGCTTTGATAAGATTATAAAGAGTAGTTAGTTTTAAAAGTGAAGAAGAAAAGTAAGAAAAGAAGAGTAATTTCATTTTTAAGTCTGTAAGCTTTGATAAGATTATAAAGAGTTAGTTTTGAAAATAAAGTGAAGAAGAAAAGTAAGAAAAGAAGAGTAATTTAAGTTTTTAAGTTATTAAGCTTTGATAAGATTGTAGTTATAAAGAGTAGTTAGTTTTAAAAGTGAAGAAGAAAAGTACGAAAAGAAGAGTAATTTCATTTTTAAGTCTGTAAGCTTTGATAAGATTATAAAGAGTTAGTTTTGAAAGTAAAGTGAAGAAGAAAAGTAAGAAAAGAAGAGTAATTTCAGTTTTTAAGTCTGTAAGCTTTGTTAAGATTATAAAGAGTTAGTTTTGAAAATAAAGTGAAGAAGAAAAGTAAGAAAAGAAGAGTAATTTCAGTTTTTAAGTTATTAAGCTTTGATAAGAGTTATAATGAGTAGTTAGTTTTGAAAAGTGAAGAAGAAAAGTAAGAAAAGAAGAGTAATTTCAGTTTTTGAGTTATTAAGCTTTGATAAGATTGTAGTTATAAAGAGTTAGTTTTGAAAATAAAGTGAATAAGAAAAGTAAGAAAAGAAGAGTAATTTCAGTTTTTAAGTCTGTAAGCTTTGATAAGATTATAAAGAGTAGTTAGTTTTGAAAGTAAAGTGAAGAAGAAAAGTAAGAAAAGAAGAGTAATTTCATTTTTAAGTTTGGAAGCTTTGATAAGATTATAAAGAGTAGTTAGTTTTGAAAGTAAAGTGAAGAAGAAAAGTAAGAAAAGAAGAGTAATTTCATTTTTAAGTTTGGAAGCTTTGATAAGATTATAAAGAGTAGTTAGTTTTGAAAGTAAAGTGAAGAAGAAAAGAAGAGTAATTTCAGTTTTTAAGTTATTAAGCTTTGATAAGAGTTATAAAGAGTTAGTTTTGAAAATAAAGTGAATAAGAAAAGTAAGAAAAGAAGAGTAATTTCATTTTTAAGTCTGTAAGCTTTGATAAGATTATAAAGAGTTAGTTTTGAAAATAAAGTGAATAAGAAAAGTAAGAAAAGAAGAGTAATTTCATTTTTAAGTTTGGAAGCTTTGATAAGATTATAAAGAGTAGTTAGTTTTGAAAGTAAAGTGAAGAAGAAAAGTAAGAAAAGAAGAGTAATTTCATTTTTAAGTTTGGAAGCTTTGATAAGATTATAAAGAGTAGTTAGTTTTGAAAGTAAAGTGAAGAAGAAAAGAAATAGTAATTTCAGTTTTTAAGTTATTAAGCTTTGATAAGATTGTAGTTATAAAGAGTTAGTTTTGAAAATAAAGTGAATAAGAAAAGTAAGAAAAGAAGAGTAATTTCATTTTTAAGTCTGTAAGCTTTGATAAGATTATAAAGAGTAGTTAGTTTTGAAAGTAAAGTGAAGAAGCTTTGAAAGTAATTTCATTTTTAAGTTTGGAAGCTTTGATAAGATTATAAAGAGTTAGTTTTGAAAGTAAAGTGAATAAGAAAAGTAAGAAAAGAAGAGTAATTTCATTTTTAAGTCTGTAAGCTTTGATAAGATTATAAAGAGTTAGTTTTGAAAATAAAGTGAATAAGAAAAGTAAGAAAAGAAGAGTAATTTCATTTTTAAGTTTGGAAGCTTTGATAAGATTATAAAGAGTAGTTAGTTTTGAAAGTAAAGTGAAGAAGAAAAGTAAGAAAAGAAGAGTAATTTCATTTTTTAAGTTTGGAAGCTTTGATAAGATTATAAAGAGTAGTTAGTTTTGAAAGTAAAGTGAAGAAGAAAAGTAAGAAAAGAAGAGTAAAGTTTCATTTTTAAGTTTGGAAGCTTTGATAAGATTATAAAGAGTAGTTAGTTTTGAAAGTAAAGTGAAGAAGAAAAGTAAGAAAAGAAGAGTAATTTCATTTTTAAGTTTGGAAGCTTTGATAAGATTATAAAGAGTAGTTAGTTTTGAAAGTAAAGTGAAGAAGAAAAGTAAGAAAAGAAGAGTAATTTCATTTTTAAGTTTGGAAGCTTTGATAAGATTATAAAGAGTAGTTAGTTTTGAAAGTAAAGTGAAGAAGAAAAGTAAGAAAAGAAGAGTAATTTCATTTTTAAGTTTGGAAGCTTTGAAAGATTATAAAGAGTAGTTAGTTTTGAAAGTAAAGTGAAGAAGAAAAGAAGAGTAATTTCAGTTTTTAAGTTATTAAGCTTTGATAAGAGTTATAAGAGTTAGTTTTGAAAATAAAGTGAATAAGAAAAGTAAGAAAAGAAGAGTAATTTCAGTTTTTAAGTCTGTAAGCTTTGATAAGATTATAAAGAGTAGTTAGTTTTGAAAGTAAAGTGAAGAAGAAAAGTAAGAAAAGAAGAGTAATTTCATTTTTAAGTTTGGAAGCTTTGATAAGATTATAAAGAGTAGTTAGTTTTGAAAGTAAAGTGAAGAAGAAAAGTAAGAAAAGAAGAGTAATTTCATTTTTAAGTTTGGAAGCTTTGATAAGATTATAAAGAGTAGTTAGTTTTGAAAGTAAAGTGAAGAAGAAAAGTAAGAAAAGAAGAGTAATTTCATTTTTAAGTTTGGAAGCTTTGATAAGATTATAAAGAGTAGTTAGTTTTGAAAGTAAAGTGAAGAAGAAAAGTAAGAAAAGAAGAGTAATTTCATTTTTAAGTTTGGAAGCTTTGATAAGATTATAAAGAGTAGTTAGTTTTGAAAGTAAAGTGAAGAAGAAAAGAAGAGTAATTTCAGTTTTTAAGTTATTAAGCTTTGATAAGAGTTATAAAGAGTTAGTTTTGAAAATAAAGTGAATAAGAAAAGTAAGAAAAGAAGAGTAATTTCAGTTTTTAAGTCTGTAAGCTTTGATAAGATTATAAAGAGTAGTTAGTTTTGAAAGTAAAGTGAAGAAGAAAAGTAAGAAAAGAAGAGTAATTTCATTTTTAAGTTTGGAAGCTTTGATAAGATTATAAAGAGTAGTTAGTTTTGAAAGTAAAGTGAAGAAGAAAAGTAAGAAAAGAAGAGTAATTTCATTTTTAAGTTTGGAAGCTTTGATAAGATTATAAAGAGTAGTTAGTTTTGAAAGTAAAGTGAAGAAGAAAAGTAAGAAAAGAAGAGTAATTTCATTTTTAAGTTTGGAAGCTTTGATAAGATTATAAAGAGTAGTTAGTTTTGAAAGTAAAGTGAAGAAGAAAAGTAAGAAAAGAAGAGTAATTTCATTTTTAAGTTTGGAAGCTTTGATAAGATTATAAAGAGTAGTTAGTTTTGAAAGTAAAGTGAAGAAGAAAAGAAGAGTAATTTCAGTTTTTAAGTTATTAAGCTTTGATAAG
>CAMPDV010005813.1:0-21444 GCA_946699065.1 Loxodes magnus | reverse complement strand
CAATTATTTTAATTTACTTAAATTTCTAATTCAGTCACACTTATTTTAATTTACTTAAATTTCTATTTCAATCACACTTATTTTAATTTACTTAAATCTCTATTTCAGTCACAATTATTTTAATTTACTTAAAATTCTATTTCAGTCACAATTATTTTAATTTACTTAAAATTCTATTTCAGTCACAATTATTTTAATTTACTTAAAATTCGATTTCAGTCAAACTTATTTTAATTTACTTAAAATTCAATTTCAGTCAAACTTATTTTAATTTACTTAAATCTCTATTTCAGTCATACTTATTTTAATTTACTTAAAATTCTATTTCAGTCACACTTATTTTAATTTACTTAAATTTCTAATTCAGTCACACTTATTTTAATTTACTTAAAATTCTATTTCTATCAAACTTATTTAATTTACTTAAATTTCTAATTCAGTCACACTTATTTTAATTTACTTAAATCTCTATTTCAGTCACAATTATTTTAATTTACTTAAAATTCAATTTCAGTCAAACTTATTTTAATTTACTTAAAATTCAATTTCAGTCAAACTTATTTTAATTTACTTAAATCTCTATTTCAGTCACAATTATTTTAATTTACTTAAATTTCTATTTCAGTCACACTTATTTTAATTTACTTAAAATTCTAATTCAGTCAAACTTATTTTAATTTACTTAAAATTCTTTTTCTGTCACAATTATTTTAATTTACTTAAAATTCTATTTCGGTCACACTTATTTTAATTAACTTAAAATTCTATTTCAGTCAAACTTTTATTAATTTACTTAAATCTCTATTTCAGTCACAATTATTTTAATTTACTTAAAGATCTATTTCTATCAAACTTATTCAATTTACTTAAAATTCTATTTCTGTCACACTTATTTTAATTTACTTAAAATTCTTTTTCTGTCACACTTATTTTAATTTACTTAAAATTCTATTTCAGTTAAATTTATTTTAATTTACTTAAAATTCTATTTCAGTCACACTTATTTTAATTTACTTAAAATTCTATTTCTATCAAACTTATTTAATTTACTTAAATTTCTAATTCAGTCACACTTATTTTAATTTACTTAAAATTCTAATTCAGTCACACTTATTTTAATTTACTTAAATCTCTATTTCAGTCAAACTTATTTAATTTACTTAAAATTCTATTTCGGTCACACTTATTTTAATTAACTTAAAATTCTATTTCAGTCAAACTTTTATTAATTTACTTAAATCTCTATTTCAGTCACAATTATTTTAATTTACTTAAAGATCTATTTCTATCAAACTTATTCAATTTACTTAAAATTCTATTTCTGTCACACTTATTTTAATTTACTTAAAATTCTTTTTCTGTCACACTTATTTTAATTTACTTAAAATTCTATTTCAGTTAAATTTATTTTAATTTACTTAAAATTCTATTTCAGTCACACTTATTTTAATTTACTTAAAATTCTATTTCTATCAAACTTATTTAATTTACTTAAATTTCTAATTCAGTCACACTTATTTTAATTTACTTAAAATTCTATTTCAGTCAAACTTTTATTAATTTACTTAAATCTCTATTTCAGTCAAACTTATTTAATTTACTTAAAATTCTATTACAGTCAAACTGATTTTAATTTACTTAAAAACCTATTTCTATCAAACTTATTCAATTTACTTAAAATTCTATTTCAGTTAAATTTATTTTAATTTACTTAAAATTCTATTTCAGTCACACTTATTTTAATTTACTTAAAATTCTATTTCAGTCACACTTATTTTAATTTACTTAAAATTCTATTTCTATCAAACTTATTTAATTTACTTAAATTTCTAATTCAGTCACACTTATTTTAATTTACTTAAAATTCTAATTCAGTCACACTTATTTTAATTTACTTAAATCTCTATTTCAGTCACAATTATTTTAATTTACTTAAAATTCTATTTCGGTCACACTTATTTTAATTTACTTAAAATTCTATTTCAGTCAAACTTTTATTAATTTACTTAAATCTCTATTTCAGTCACAATTATTTTAATTTACTTAAAATTCTTTTTCAGTCACACTTATTTTAATTTACTTAAAATTCTATTTCAGTCACACTTATTTTAATTTACTTAAAATTCTATTTCAGTTAAACTTATTTAATTTACTTAAAATTCTATTTCAGTCAAACTAATTTTAATTTACTTAAAATTCTATTTCAGTCACACTTATTTTAATTTACTTAAAATTCTATTTCTATCAAACTTATTTAATTTACTTAAAATTCTATTTCAGTCAAACTAATTTTAATTTACTTAAAATTCTATTTCAGTCAAACTTATTTTAATTTACTTAAAATTCTATTACAGTCGAACTGATTTTAATTTACTTAAAAACCTATTTCCATCAAACTTATTCAATTTACTTAAAATTCTATTTCAGTCACACTTATTTTAATTTACTTAAAATTCTATTTCAGTCACACTTATTTTAATTTACTTAAAATTCTATTTCTATCAAACTTATTTTAATTTACTTAAAATTCAATTTCTATCAAACTTATTCAATTTACTTAAAATTCTATTTCAGTCACACTTATTTTAATTTACTTAAAATTCTAATTCAGTCACACTTATTTTAATTTACTTAAAATTCTATTTCTATCAAACTTATTTAATTTACTTAAATTTCTAATTCAGTCACACTTATTTTAATTTACTTAAATTTCTAATTCAGTCACACTTATTTTAATTTACTTAAATTTCTAATTCAGTCACACTTATTTTAATTTACTTAAAATTCTAATTCAGTCACACTTATTTTAATTTACTTAAATCTCTATTTCAGTCACAATTATTTTAATTTACTTAAAATTCTTTTTCAGTCACACTTATTTTAATTTACTTAAAATTCTATTTCAGTCAAACTTATTTTAATTTACTTAAAATTCTATTTCAGTCACACTTATTTTAATTTACTTAAAATTCAATTTCAGTCAAACTTATTTTAATTTACTTAAATTCTATTTCAGTCACAATTATTTTAATTTACTTAAAATTCTTTTTCAGTCACACTTATTTTAATTTACTTAAAATTCTATTTCAGTCACACTTATTTTAATTTACTTAAAATTCTATTTCAGTTAAACTTATTTTAATTTACTTAAAATTCTATTTCAGTCACACTTATTTTAATTTACTTAAAAACCTATTTCTATCAAACTTATTCAATTTACTTAAAATTCTATTTCAGTCACAATTATTTTAATTTACTTAAAATTCTATTTCGGTCACACTTATTTTAATTTACTTAAAATTCTATTTCAGTCAAACTAATTTTAATTTACTTAAAATTCAATTTCAGTCAAACTTATTTTAATTTACTTAAATCTCTATTACAGTCACAATTATTTTAATTTACTTAAAATTCTTTTTCAGTCACACTTATTTTAATTTACTTAAAATTCTATTTCTATCAAACTTATTTAATTTACTTAAATTTCTAATTCAGTCACACTTATTTTAATTTACTTAAAATTATATTTCAGTTAAACTTATTTTAATTTACTTAAAATTCTATTTCAGTCAAACTTATTTTAATTTACTTGAAATTCTATTTCAGTCACAATTATTTTAATTTACTTAAAATTCAATTTCAGTCAAACTTATTTTAATTTACTTAAATCTCTATTTCAGTCACAATTATTTTAATTTACTTAAAATTCTATTTCAGTCACACTTATTTTAATTTACTTAAAATTCTAATTCAGTCACACTTATTTTAATTTACTTAAAATTCTATTTCAGTTAAACTTATTTTAATTTACTTAAAATTCTATTTCTATCAAACTTATTTTAATTTACTTGAAATCTCTATTTCAGTCACAATTATTTTAATTTACTTAAATTTCTAATTCAGTCACACTTATTTTAATTTACTTAAATTTCTATTTCAATCACACTTATTTTAATTTACTTAAATCTCTATTTCAGTCACAATTATTTTAATTTACTTAAAATTCTATTTCAGTCACAATTATTTTAATTTACTTAAAATTCTATTTCAGTCACAATTATTTTAATTTACTTAAAATTCGATTTCAGTCAAACTTATTTTAATTTACTTAAAATTCAATTTCAGTCAAACTTATTTTAATTTACTTAAATCTCTATTTCAGTCATACTTATTTTAATTTACTTAAAATTCTATTTCAGTCACACTTATTTTAATTTACTTAAATTTCTAATTCAGTCACACTTATTTTAATTTACTTAAAATTCTATTTCTATCAAACTTATTTAATTTACTTAAATTTCTAATTCAGTCACACTTATTTTAATTTACTTAAATCTCTATTTCAGTCACAATTATTTTAATTTACTTAAAATTCAATTTCAGTCAAACTTATTTTAATTTACTTAAAATTCAATTTCAGTCAAACTTATTTTAATTTACTTAAATCTCTATTTCAGTCACAATTATTTTAATTTACTTAAATTTCTATTTCAGTCACACTTATTTTAATTTACTTAAAATTCTAATTCAGTCAAACTTATTTTAATTTACTTAAAATTCTTTTTCTGTCACAATTATTTTAATTTACTTAAAATTCTATTTCGGTCACACTTATTTTAATTAACTTAAAATTCTATTTCAGTCAAACTTTTATTAATTTACTTAAATCTCTATTTCAGTCACAATTATTTTAATTTACTTAAAGATCTATTTCTATCAAACTTATTCAATTTACTTAAAATTCTATTTCTGTCACACTTATTTTAATTTACTTAAAATTCTTTTTCTGTCACACTTATTTTAATTTACTTAAAATTCTATTTCAGTTAAATTTATTTTAATTTACTTAAAATTCTATTTCAGTCACACTTATTTTAATTTACTTAAAATTCTATTTCTATCAAACTTATTTAATTTACTTAAATTTCTAATTCAGTCACACTTATTTTAATTTACTTAAAATTCTATTTCAGTCACACTTATTTTAATTTACTTAAATCTCTATTTCAGTCAAACTTATTTTAATTTACTCAAAATTCTATTTCAGTCACACTTATTTTAATTTAATTAAAATTCAATTTCAGTCACACTTATTTTAATTTACTTAAAATTCTATTTCAGTCAAGCTTTTTTAATTTACTTAAAATTCTAATTCAGTCACACTTATTTTAATTTACTTAAATCTCTATTTCAGTCACAATTATTTTAATTTACTTAAAATTCTATTTCAGTCACACTTATTTTAATTTACTTAAAATTCTATTTCAGTCAAGCTTTTTTAATTTACTTAAATTTCTAATTCAGTCACACTTGTTTTAATTTACTTAAAATTCGATTTCAGTCAAACTTATATTAATTTACTTAAAATTCTATTTCAGTCAAACTTATTTTAATTTACTTGAAATTCTATTTCAGTCACAATTATTTTAATTTACTTAAAATTCAATTTCAGTCAAACTTATTTTAATTTACTTAAATCTCTATTACAGTCACAATTATTTTAATTTACTTAAAATTCTTTTTCAGTCACACTTATTTTAATTTACTTAAAATTCTATTTCAGTCACACTTATTTTAATTTACTTAAAATTCTATTTCAGTTAAACTTATTTTAATTTACTTAAAATTCTATTTCAGTCACACTTATTTTAATTTACTTAAAAACCTATTTCTATCAAACTTATTCAATTTACTTAAAATTCTATTTCAGTCACACTTATTTTAATTTACTTAAAATTCTATTTCTATCAAACTTATTTAATTTACTTTAATTTCTAATTCAGTCACACTTATTTTAATTTACTTAAAATTCTATTTCAGTCAAACTTTTATTAATTTACTTAAATTTCTAATTCAGTCACAATTATTTTAATTTACTTAAAATTCTATTTCGGTCACACTTATTTTAATTTACTTAAATTCTATTTCAGTCACACTTATTTTAATTTACTTAAAATTCTATTTCAGTCAAGCTTTTTTAATTTACTTAAATTTCTAATTCAGTCACACTTATTTTAATTTACTTAAATCTCTATTTCAGTCACAATTATTTTAATTTACTTAAAATTCTATTTCGGTCACACTTATTTTAATTTACTTAAAATTCTATTTCAGTCACACTTATTTTAATTTACTTAAAATTCTATTTCAGTCACACTTATTTTAATTTACTCAAAATTCTATTTCAGTCAAACTTATTTAATTTACTTAAAATTCTATTTCAGTCAAACTAATTTTAATTTACTTAAAATTCTATTTCAGTCAAACTTATTTTAATTTACTTAAAATTCTATTACAGTCAAACTGATTTTAATTTACTTAAAAACCTATTTCTATCAAACTTATTCAATTTACTTAAAATTCTATTTCAGTCACACTTATTTTAATTTACTTAAAATTCTATTTCAGTCACACTTATTTTAATTTACTTGAAATTCTATTTCAGTCACACTTATTTTAATTTACTTAAAATTCTATTTCTATCAAACTTATTTAATTTACTTAAATTTCTAATTCAGTCACACTTATTTTAATTTACTTAAAATTCTAATTCAGTCACACTTATTTTAATTTACTTAAATCTCTATTTCAGTCACAATTATTTTAATTTACTTAAAATTCTATTTCGGTCACACTTATTTTAATTTACTTAAAATTCTATTTCAGTCAAACTTTTATTAATTTACTTAAATCTCTATTTCAGTCACAATTATTTTAATTTACTTAAAATTCTATTTCGGTCACACTTATTTTAATTTACTTAAAATTCTAATTAAGTCAAACTTATTTTAATTTACTCAAAATTCTATTTCAGTCACACTTATTTTAATTTGCTCAAATTTCTATTTCAGTCACACTTATTTTAATTTACTTAAAATTCTATTTCTATCAAACTTATTTAATTTACTTAAATTTCTAATTCAGTCACACTTGTTTTAATTTACTTAAATCTCTATTTCAGTCACAATTATTTTAATTTACTTAAAATTCAATTTCAGTCACACTTATTTTAATTTACTTAAAATTCTATTTCTATCAAACTTATTTTAATTTACTTAAAGATCTATTTCTATCAAACTTATTCAATTTACTTAAAATTCTATTTCTGTCACACTTATTTTAATTTACTTAAATTTCTAATTCAGTCACACTTATTTTAATTTACTTAAAATTCTATTTCTATCAAACTTATTTTAATTTACTTAAAATTCTATTTCTATCAAACTTATTTAATTTACTTAAAATTCTATTTCAGTGAAACTTATTTTAATTTACTTAAAATTCTATTTCAGTCAAACTTATTTTAATTTACTTAAATTCTATTTCTATCAAACTTATTTAATTTACTTAAAATTCTATTTCTATCAAACTTATTTAATTTACTTAAAATTCTATTCCAGTCACACTTATTTTAATTTACTTAAATTTCTAATTCAGTCACACTTATTTTAATTTACTTAAATCTCTATTTCGGTCACAATTATTTTAATTTACTTAAAATTCTATTTCGGTCACACTTATTTTAATTTACTTAAAGATCTATTTCCATCAAACTTATTCAATTTAATTAAAATTCTATTTCAGTCACACTTATTTTAATTTACTTAAAATTCTATTTCAGTCACACTTATTTTAATTTACTTAAAGATCTATTTCTATCAAACTTATTTAATTTACTTAAATTTCTAATTCAGTCACACTTATTTTAATTTACTTAAAATTCTATTTCAGTCACACTTATTTTAATTTACTTAAATCTCTATTTCAGTCACAATTATTTTAATTTACTTAAAATTCTATTTCAGTCACACTTATTTTAATTTACTTAAAGATCTATTTCCATCAAACTTATTCAATTTACTTAAAATTCTATTTCAGTCACACTTATTTTAATTTACTTAAAATTCTATTTCAGTCACACTTATTTTAATTTACTTAAAGATCTATTTCTATCAAACTTATTTAATTTACTTAAATTTCTAATTCAGTCACACTTATTTTAATTTACTTAAAATTCTATTTCAGTCACACTTATTTTAATTTACTTAAATCTCTATTTCAGTCACAATTATTTTAATTTACTTAAAATTCTATTTCAGTCACACTTATTTTAATTTACTTAAAGATCTATTTCCATCAAACTTATTCAATTTACTTAAAATTCTATTTCAGTCACACTTATTTTAATTTACTTAAAATTCTATTTCAGTCACACTTATTTTAATTTACTTAAAGATCTATTTCAGTCAAACTAATTTTAATTTACTTAAAATTCTATTTCAGTCACACTTATTTTAATTTACTTAAAATTCTATTTCAGTCACACTTATTTTAATTTACTTAAATCTCTATTTCAGTCACAATTATTTTAATTTACTTAAAATTCTATTTCAGTCACACTTATTTTAATTTACTTAAAGATCTATTTCTATCAAACTTATTCAATTTACTTAAAATTCTAATTCAGTCACACTTATTTTAATTTACTTGAAATTCTATTTCAGTCACACTTATTTTAATTTACTTAAAATTCTATTTCTATCAAACTTATTTAATTTACTTAAATTTCTAATTCAGTCACACTTATTTTAATTTACTTAAAATTCTATTTCAGTCACACTTATTTTAATTTACTTAAATCTCTATTTCAGTCACAATTATTTTAATTTACTTAAAATTCTATTTCAGTGAAACTAATTTTAATTTACTTAAAATTCTATTTCAGTCAAACTTATTTTAATTTACTTAAAATTCTATTTCAGTCACACTTATTTTAATTTACTTAAAGATCTATTTCTATCAAACTTATTCAATTTACTTAAAATTCTATTTCAGTCACACTTATTTTAATTTACTTGAAATTCTATTTCAGTCACACTTATTTTAATTTACTTAAAATTCTATTTCTATCAAACTTATTTAATTTACTTAAATTTCTAATTCAGTCACACTTATTTTAATTTACTTAAAATTCTAATTCAGTCACACTTATTTTAATTTACTTAAATCTCTATTTCAGTCACAATTATTTTAATTTACTTAAAATTCTATTTCGGTCACACTTATTTTAATTTACTTAAAATTCTATTTCAGTCACAATTATTTTAATTTACTTAAAATTCAATTTCAGTCAAACTTATTTTAATTTACTTAAATCTCTATTTCAGTCACAATTATTTTAATTTACTTAAAATTCTATTTCAGTCACACTTATTTTAATTTACTTAAATCTCTATTTCAGTCACAATTATTTTAATTTACTTAAAATTCTATTTCAGTCACACTTATTTTAATTTACTTAAAATTCTAATTCAGTCACACTTATTTTAATTTACTTAAAATTCTATTTCAGTTAAACTTATTTTAATTTACTTAAAATTCTATTTCTATCAAACTTATTTTAATTTACTTGAAATCTCTATTTCAGTCACAATTATTTTAATTTACTTAAATTTCTAATTCAGTCACACTTATTTTAATTTACTTAAATTTCTATTTCAATCACACTTATTTTAATTTACTTAAATCTCTATTTCAGTCACAATTATTTTAATTTACTTAAAATTCTATTTCAGTCACAATTATTTTAATTTACTTAAAATTCTATTTCAGTCACAATTATTTTAATTTACTTAAAATTCGATTTCAGTCAAACTTATTTTAATTTACTTAAAATTCAATTTCAGTCAAACTTATTTTAATTTACTTAAATCTCTATTTCAGTCATACTTATTTTAATTTACTTAAAATTCTATTTCAGTCACACTTATTTTAATTTACTTAAATTTCTAATTCAGTCACACTTATTTTAATTTACTTAAAATTCTATTTCTATCAAACTTATTTAATTTACTTAAATTTCTAATTCAGTCACACTTATTTTAATTTACTTAAATCTCTATTTCAGTCACAATTATTTTAATTTACTTAAAATTTAATTTCAGTCAAACTTATTTTAATTTACTTAAAATTCAATTTCAGTCAAACTTATTTTAATTTACTTAAATCTCTATTTCAGTCACAATTATTTTAATTTACTTAAATTTCTATTTCAGTCACACTTATTTTAATTTACTTAAAATTCTAATTCAGTCAAACTTATTTTAATTTACTTAAAATTCTTTTTCTGTCACAATTATTTTAATTTACTTAAAATTCTATTTCGGTCACACTTATTTTAATTAACTTAAAATTCTATTTCAGTCAAACTTTTATTAATTTACTTAAATCTCTATTTCAGTCACAATTATTTTAATTTACTTAAAGATCTATTTCTATCAAACTTATTCAATTTACTTAAAATTCTATTTCTGTCACACTTATTTTAATTTACTTAAAATTCTTTTTCTGTCACACTTATTTTAATTTACTTAAAATTCTATTTCAGTTAAATTTATTTTAATTTACTTAAAATTCTATTTCAGTCACACTTATTTTAATTTACTTAAAATTCTATTTCTATCAAACTTATTTAATTTACTTAAATTTCTAATTCAGTCACACTTATTTTAATTTACTTAAAATTCTATTTCAGTCACACTTATTTTAATTTACTTAAATCTCTATTTCAGTCAAACTTATTTTAATTTACTCAAAATTCTATTTCAGTCACACTTATTTTAATTTAATTAAAATTCAATTTCAGTCACACTTATTTTAATTTACTTAAAATTCTATTTCAGTCAAGCTTTTTTAATTTACTTAAAATTCTAATTCAGTCACACTTATTTTAATTTACTTAAATCTCTATTTCAGTCACAATTATTTTAATTTACTTAAAATTCTATTTCAGTCACACTTATTTTAATTTACTTAAAATTCTATTTCAGTCAAGCTTTTTTAATTTACTTAAATTTCTAATTCAGTCACACTTGTTTTAATTTACTTAAAATTCGATTTCAGTCAAACTTATATTAATTTACTTAAAATTCTATTTCAGTCAAACTTATTTTAATTTACTTGAAATTCTATTTCAGTCACAATTATTTTAATTTACTTAAAATTCAATTTCAGTCAAACTTATTTTAATTTACTTAAATCTCTATTACAGTCACAATTATTTTAATTTACTTAAAATTCTTTTTCAGTCACACTTATTTTAATTTACTTAAAATTCTATTTCAGTCACACTTATTTTAATTTACTTAAAATTCTATTTCAGTTAAACTTATTTTAATTTACTTAAAATTCTATTTCAGTCACACTTATTTTAATTTACTTAAAAACCTATTTCTATCAAACTTATTCAATTTACTTAAAATTCTATTTCAGTCACACTTATTTTAATTTACTTAAAATTCTATTTCTATCAAACTTATTTAATTTACTTTAATTTCTAATTCAGTCACACTTATTTTAATTTACTTAAAATTCTATTTCAGTCAAACTTTTATTAATTTACTTAAATTTCTAATTCAGTCACAATTATTTTAATTTACTTAAAATTCTATTTCGGTCACACTTATTTTAATTTACTTAAATTCTATTTCAGTCACACTTATTTTAATTTACTTAAAATTCTATTTCAGTCAAGCTTTTTTAATTTACTTAAATTTCTAATTCAGTCACACTTATTTTAATTTACTTAAATCTCTATTTCAGTCACAATTATTTTAATTTACTTAAAATTCTATTTCGGTCACACTTATTTTAATTTACTTAAAATTCTATTTCAGTCACACTTATTTTAATTTACTTAAAATTCTATTTCAGTCACACTTATTTTAATTTACTCAAAATTCTATTTCAGTCAAACTTATTTAATTTACTTAAAATTCTATTTCAGTCAAACTAATTTTAATTTACTTAAAATTCTATTTCAGTCAAACTTATTTTAATTTACTTAAAATTCTATTACAGTCAAACTGATTTTAATTTACTTAAAAACCTATTTCTATCAAACTTATTCAATTTACTTAAAATTCTATTTCAGTCACACTTATTTTAATTTACTTAAAATTCTATTTCAGTCACACTTATTTTAATTTACTTGAAATTCTATTTCAGTCACACTTATTTTAATTTACTTAAAATTCTATTTCTATCAAACTTATTTAATTTACTTAAATTTCTAATTCAGTCACACTTATTTTAATTTACTTAAAATTCTAATTCAGTCACACTTATTTTAATTTACTTAAATCTCTATTTCAGTCACAATTATTTTAATTTACTTAAAATTCTATTTCGGTCACACTTATTTTAATTTACTTAAAATTCTATTTCAGTCAAACTTTTATTAATTTACTTAAATCTCTATTTCAGTCACAATTATTTTAATTTACTTAAAATTCTATTTCGGTCACACTTATTTTAATTTACTTAAAATTCTAATTAAGTCAAACTTATTTTAATTTACTCAAAATTCTATTTCAGTCACACTTATTTTAATTTGCTCAAATTTCTATTTCAGTCACACTTATTTTAATTTACTTAAAATTCTATTTCTATCAAACTTATTTAATTTACTTAAATTTCTAATTCAGTCACACTTGTTTTAATTTACTTAAATCTCTATTTCAGTCACAATTATTTTAATTTACTTAAAATTCAATTTCAGTCACACTTATTTTAATTTACTTAAAATTCTATTTCTATCAAACTTATTTTAATTTACTTAAAGATCTATTTCTATCAAACTTATTCAATTTACTTAAAATTCTATTTCTGTCACACTTATTTTAATTTACTTAAATTTCTAATTCAGTCACACTTATTTTAATTTACTTAAAATTCTATTTCTATCAAACTTATTTTAATTTACTTAAAATTCTATTTCTATCAAACTTATTTAATTTACTTAAAATTCTATTTCAGTGAAACTTATTTTAATTTACTTAAAATTCTATTTCAGTCAAACTTATTTTAATTTACTTAAATTCTATTTCTATCAAACTTATTTAATTTACTTAAAATTCTATTTCTATCAAACTTATTTAATTTACTTAAAATTCTATTCCAGTCACACTTATTTTAATTTACTTAAATTTCTAATTCAGTCACACTTATTTTAATTTACTTAAATCTCTATTTCGGTCACAATTATTTTAATTTACTTAAAATTCTATTTCGGTCACACTTATTTTAATTTACTTAAAGATCTATTTCCATCAAACTTATTCAATTTAATTAAAATTCTATTTCAGTCACACTTATTTTAATTTACTTAAAATTCTATTTCAGTCACACTTATTTTAATTTACTTAAAGATCTATTTCTATCAAACTTATTTAATTTACTTAAATTTCTAATTCAGTCACACTTATTTTAATTTACTTAAAATTCTATTTCAGTCACACTTATTTTAATTTACTTAAATCTCTATTTCAGTCACAATTATTTTAATTTACTTAAAATTCTATTTCAGTCACACTTATTTTAATTTACTTAAAGATCTATTTCCATCAAACTTATTCAATTTACTTAAAATTCTATTTCAGTCAAACTTTTATTAATTTACTTAAATTTCTAATTCAGTCACACTTATTTTAATTTACTTAAAATTCTATTTCAGTCACACTTATTTTAATTTACTTAAATCTCTATTTCAGTCACAATTATTTTAATTTACTTAAAATTCAATTTCAGTCAAACTTATTTTAATTTACTTAAATCTCTATTACAGTCACAATTATTTTAATTTACTTAAAATTCTTTTTCAGTCACACTTATTTTAATTTACTTAAAATTCTATTTCAGTCACACTTATTTTAATTTACTTAAAATTCTATTTCAGTTAAACTTATTTTAATTTACTTAAAATTCTATTTCAGTCACACTTATTTTAATTTACTTAAAAACCTATTTCTATCAAACTTATTCAATTTACTTAAAATTCTATTTCAGTCACACTTATTTTAATTTACTTAAAATTCTATTTCTATCAAACTTATTTAATTTACTTTAATTTCTAATTCAGTCACACTTATTTTAATTTACTTAAAATTCTATTTCAGTCAAACTTTTATTAATTTACTTAAATTTCTAATTCAGTCACAATTATTTTAATTTACTTAAAATTCTATTTCGGTCACACTTATTTTAATTTACTTAAATTCTATTTCAGTCACACTTATTTTAATTTACTTAAAATTCTATTTCAGTCAAGCTTTTTTAATTTACTTAAATTTCTAATTCAGTCACACTTATTTTAATTTACTTAAATCTCTATTTCAGTCACAATTATTTTAATTTACTTAAAATTCTATTTCGGTCACACTTATTTTAATTTACTTAAAATTCTATTTCAGTCACACTTATTTTAATTTACTTAAAATTCTATTTCAGTCACACTTATTTTAATTTACTCAAAATTCTATTTCAGTCAAACTTATTTAATTTACTTAAAATTCTATTTCAGTCAAACTAATTTTAATTTACTTAAAATTCTATTTCAGTCAAACTTATTTTAATTTACTTAAAATTCTATTACAGTCAAACTGATTTTAATTTACTTAAAAACCTATTTCTATCAAACTTATTCAATTTACTTAAAATTCTATTTCAGTCACACTTATTTTAATTTACTTAAAATTCTATTTCAGTCACACTTATTTTAATTTACTTGAAATTCTATTTCAGTCACACTTATTTTAATTTACTTAAAATTCTATTTCTATCAAACTTATTTAATTTACTTAAATTTCTAATTCAGTCACACTTATTTTAATTTACTTAAAATTCTAATTCAGTCACACTTATTTTAATTTACTTAAATCTCTATTTCAGTCACAATTATTTTAATTTACTTAAAATTCTATTTCGGTCACACTTATTTTAATTTACTTAAAATTCTATTTCAGTCAAACTTTTATTAATTTACTTAAATCTCTATTTCAGTCACAATTATTTTAATTTACTTAAAATTCTATTTCGGTCACACTTATTTTAATTTACTTAAAATTCTAATTAAGTCAAACTTATTTTAATTTACTCAAAATTCTATTTCAGTCACACTTATTTTAATTTGCTCAAATTTCTATTTCAGTCATACTTATTTTAATTTACTTAAAATTCTATTTCAGTCACACTTATTTTAATTTACTTAAATTTCTAATTCAGTCACACTTGTTTTAATTTACTTAAATCTCTATTTCAGTCACAATTATTTTAATTTACTTAAAATTCAATTTCAGTCACACTTATTTTAATTTACTTAAAATTCTATTTCTATCAAACTTATTTTAATTTACTTAAAGATCTATTTCTATCAAACTTATTCAATTTACTTAAAATTCTATTTCTGTCACACTTATTTTAATTTACTTAAATTTCTAATTCAGTCACACTTATTTTAATTTACTTAAAATTCTATTTCTATCAAACTTATTTTAATTTACTTAAAATTCTATTTCTATCAAACTTATTTAATTTACTTAAAATTCTATTTCAGTGAAACTTATTTTAATTTACTTAAAATTCTATTTCAGTCAAACTTATTTTAATTTACTTAAATTCTATTTCTATCAAACTTATTTAATTTACTTAAAATTCTATTTCTATCAAACTTATTTAATTTACTTAAAATTCTATTCCAGTCACACTTATTTTAATTTACTTAAATTTCTAATTCAGTCACACTTATTTTAATTTACTTAAATCTCTATTTCGGTCACAATTATTTTAATTTACTTAAAATTCTATTTCGGTCACACTTATTTTAATTTACTTAAAGATCTATTTCCATCAAACTTATTCAATTTAATTAAAATTCTATTTCAGTCACACTTATTTTAATTTACTTAAAATTCTATTTCAGTCACACTTATTTTAATTTACTTAAAGATCTATTTCTATCAAACTTATTTAATTTACTTAAATTTCTAATTCAGTCACACTTATTTTAATTTACTTAAAATTCTATTTCAGTCACACTTATTTTAATTTACTTAAATCTCTATTTCAGTCACAATTATTTTAATTTACTTAAAATTCTATTTCAGTCACACTTATTTTAATTTACTTAAAGATCTATTTCCATCAAACTTATTCAATTTACTTAAAATTCTATTTCAGTCACACTTATTTTAATTTACTTAAAATTCTATTTCAGTCACACTTATTTTAATTTACTTAAAGATCTATTTCTATCAAACTTATTTAATTTACTTAAATTTCTAATTCAGTCACACTTATTTTAATTTACTTAAAATTCTATTTCAGTCACACTTATTTTAATTTACTTAAATCTCTATTTCAGTCACAATTATTTTAATTTACTTAAAATTCTATTTCAGTCACACTTATTTTAATTTACTTAAAGATCTATTTCCATCAAACTTATTCAATTTACTTAAAATTCTATTTCAGTCACACTTATTTTAATTTACTTAAAATTCTATTTCAGTCACACTTATTTTAATTTACTTAAAGATCTATTTCAGTCAAACTAATTTTAATTTACTTAAAATTCTATTTCAGTCACACTTATTTTAATTTACTTAAAATTCTATTTCAGTCACACTTATTTTAATTTACTTAAATCTCTATTTCAGTCACAATTATTTTAATTTACTTAAAATTCTATTTCAGTCACACTTATTTTAATTTACTTAAAGATCTATTTCTATCAAACTTATTCAATTTACTTAAAATTCTAATTCAGTCACACTTATTTTAATTTACTTGAAATTCTATTTCAGTCACACTTATTTTAATTTACTTAAAATTCTATTTCTATCAAACTTATTTAATTTACTTAAATTTCTAATTCAGTCACACTTATTTTAATTTACTTAAAATTCTATTTCAGTCACACTTATTTTAATTTACTTAAATCTCTATTTCAGTCACAATTATTTTAATTTACTTAAAATTCTATTTCAGTGAAACTAATTTTAATTTACTTAAAATTCTATTTCAGTCAAACTTATTTTAATTTACTTAAAATTCTATTTCAGTCACACTTATTTTAATTTACTTAAAGATCTATTTCTATCAAACTTATTCAATTTACTTAAAATTCTATTTCAGTCACACTTATTTTAATTTACTTGAAATTCTATTTCAGTCACACTTATTTTAATTTACTTAAAATTCTATTTCTATCAAACTTATTTAATTTACTTAAATTTCTAATTCAGTCACACTTATTTTAATTTACTTAAAATTCTAATTCAGTCACACTTATTTTAATTTACTTAAATCTCTATTTCAGTCACAATTATTTTAATTTACTTAAAATTCTATTTCGGTCACACTTATTTTAATTTACTTAAAATTCTATTTCAGTCAAACTTTTATTAATTTACTTAAATCTCTATTTCAGTCACAATTATTTTAATTTACTTAAAATTCTATTTCGGTCACACTTATTTTAATTTACTTAAAATTCTAATTAAGTCAAACTTATTTTAATTTACTCAAAATTCTAATTCAGTCACACTTATTTTAATTTGCTCAAATTTCTATTTCAGTCACACTTATTTTAATTTACTTAAAATTCTATTTCAGTCAAACTAATTTTAATTTACTTAAAAACCTATTTCTATCAAACTTATTCAATTTACTTAAAATTCTATTTCAGTCACACTTATTTTAATTTACTTAAATCTCTATTTCAGTCACAATTATTTTAATTTACTTAAAATTCTATTTCTATCAAACTTATTTTAATTTACTTAAAGATCTATTTCTATCAAACTTATTCAATTTACTTAAAATTCTATTTCTGTCACACTTATTTTAATTTACTTAAATTTCTAATTCAGTCACACTTATTTTAATTTACTTAAAATTCTATTTCTATCAAACTTATTTTAATTTACTTAAAATTCTATTTCTATCAAACTTATTTAATTTACTTAAAATTCTATTTCAGTGAAACTAATTTTAATTTACTTAAAATTCTATTTCAGTCAAACTTATTTTAATTTACTTAAAATTCTATTTCAGTCACACTTATTTTAATTTACTTAAAATTCTATTTCTGTCACACTTATTTTAATTTACTTAAAATTCTATTTCAGTTAAACTTATTTTAATTTACTTAAAATTCTATTTCAGTCAAACATATTTTAATTTACTTAAAATTCTATTTCTATCAAACTTATTTTAATTTACTTAAAATTCTATTTCAGTCACACTTATTTTAATTTACTTAAAATTCTATTTCAGTCACACTTATTTTAATTTACTTAAAATTCTATTTCTATCAAACTTATTTTAATTTACTTAAAATTCTATTTCAGTCACACTTATTTTAATTTACTTAAAATTCTATTTCAGTCACACTTATTTTAATTTACTTAAAATTCTATTTCAGTCACACTTATTTTAATTTACTTAAAATTCTATTTCTATCAAACTTATTCAATTTACTTAAATTTCTAATTCAGTCACACTTATTTTAATTTACTTAAAATTCTTTTTCTGTCACACTTATTTTAATTTACTTAAAATTCTATTTCTATCAAACTTATTTAATTTACTTAAATTTCTAATTCAGTCACACTTATTTTAATTTACTTAAAATTCTTTTTCTGTCACACTTATTTTAATTTACTTAAAATTCTATTTCAGTCACACTTATTTTAATTTACTTAAAATTCTATTTCGGTCACACTTATTTTAATTTACTTAAATTCTATTTCTATCAAACTTATTTAATTTACTCAAAATTCTAATTCAGTCAAACTTATTTTAATTTACTTAAAATTCTTTTTCTGTCACACTTATTTTAATTTACTTAAAATTCTATTTCAGTCACACTTATTTTAATTTACTTAAAATTCTATTTCAGTCACACCTATTTTAATTACTTAAATTTCTAATTCAGTCACACTTATTTTAATTTACTTAAATCTCTATTTCAGTCACAATTATTTTAATTTACTTAAAATTCTATTTCAGTCACACTTATTTTAATTTACTTAAATCTCTATTTCAGTCACAATTATTTTAATTTACTTAAAATTCTATTTCTATCAAACTTATTTAATTTACTCAAAATTCTATTTCAGTCACACTTATTTTAATTTACTTAAATCTCTATTACAGTCACACTTATTTTAATTTACTTAAAATTCTATTTCAGTCAAACTTATTTTAATTTACTTAAAATTCTATTTCAGTCAAACTTATTTTAATTTACTTAAAATTCTATTTCAGTCAAACTTATTTTAATTTACTTAAATCTCTATTTCAGTCACAATTATTTTAATTTACTTAAAATTCTTTTTCAGTCACACTTATTTTAATTTACTTAAATCTCTATTTCAGTCACAATTATTTTAATTTACTTAAAATTCTATTTCTATCAAACTTATTCAATTTACTTAAATTTCTAATTCAGTCACACTTATTTTAATTTACTTAAATTTCTAATTCAGTCACACTTATTTTAATTTACTTAAAATTCTTTTTCTGTCACACTTATTTTAATTTACTTAAAATTCTATTTCAGTCACACTTATTTTAATTTACTTAAAATTCTTTTTCTGTCACACTTATTTTAATTTACTTAAAATTCTATTTCTATCAAACTTATTTAATTTACTTAAATTTCTAATTCAGTCACACTTATTTTAATTTACTTAAAATTCTTTTTCTGTCACACTTATTTTAATTTACTTAAAATTCTATTTCAGTCACACTTATTTTAATTTACTTAAAATTCTATTTCAGTCACACTTATTTTAATTTACTTAAAATTCTATTTTAGTCACACTTATTTTAATTTACTTAAAATTCTATTTCTATCAAACCTATTTAATTTACTTAAATTTCTAATTCAGTCACACTTATTTTAATTTACTTAAAATTCTATTTCAGTCAAACTTTTATTAATTTACTTAAATCTCTATTTCAGTCACAATTATTTTAATTTACTTAAAATTCTATTTCGGTCACAATTATTTTAATTTACTTAAATTCTATTTCTATCAAACTTATTTAATTTACTCAAAATTCTATTTAAGTCACACTTATTTTAATTTACTTAAATCTCTATTACAGTCACACTTATTTTAATTTACTTAAAATTCTATTTCAGTCAAACTTATTTTAATTTACTTAAAATTCTATTTCAGTCAAACTTATTTTAATTTACTCAAAATTCTATTTCAGTCAAACTTATTTTAATTTACTTAAATCTCTATTTCAGTCAAACTTATTTTAATTTACTTAAAATTCTTTTTCTGTCACACTTATTTTAATTTACTTAAAATTCTATTTCAGTTAAACTTATTTTAATTTACTTAAAATTCTATTTCAGTCACACTTATTTTAATTTACTTAAAATTCTATTTCTATCAAACTTATTTTAATTTACTTAAAGATCTATTTCTATCAAACTTATTCAATTTACTTAAAATTCTATTTCAGTCACACTTATTTTAATTTACTTAAATCTCTATTTCAGTCACAATTATTTTAATTTACTTAAAATTCTATTTCTATCAAACTTATTTAATTTACTTAAAATTCTATTTCAGTCAAACTTATTTTAATTTATTTAAAATTCTATTTCGGTCACACTTATTTTAATTTACTTAAAATTCTATTTCAGTCAAACTTTTATTAATTTACTTAAATCTCTATTTCAGTCACAATTATTTTAATTTACTTAAAATTCTATTTCAGTCAAACTTATTTTAATTTACTTAAAATTCTATTTCAGTCAAACTTATTTTATTTACTTAAAATTCAATTTCAGTCAAACTGATTTTAATTTACTTAAAATTCTATTTCAGTCACACTTATTTTAATTTACTTAAAATTCTATTTCTATCAAACTTATTTAATTTACTTAAATTTCTAATTCAGTCACACTTGTTTTAATTTACTTAAATCTCTATTTCAGTCACAATTATTTTAATTTACTTAAAATTCAATTTCAGTCAAACTTATTTTAATTTACTTAAAATTCTATTTCAGTCAAACTTATTCTAATTTAATTAAAATTCAATTTCAGTCACACTTATTTTAATTTACTTAAAATTCTATTTCAGTCACACCTATTTTAATTTACTTAAATTTCTAATTCAGTCACACTTATTTTAATTTACTTAAATCTCTATTTCAGTCACAATTATTTTAATTTACTTAAAATTCTATTTCAGTCACACTTATTTTAATTTACTTAAAATTCTATTTCAGTCAAGCTTTTTTAATTTACTTAAATTTCTAATTCAGTCACACTTATTTTAATTTACTTAAATCTCTATTTCAGTCACAATTATTTTAATTTACTTAAAATTCTATTTCAGTCACACTTATTTTAATTTACTTAAAATTCTATTTCAGTCAAACTTATTTTATTTACTTAAAATTCAATTTCAGTCAAACTGATTTTAATTTACTTAAAATTCTATTTCAGTCACACTTATTTTAATTTACTTAAAATTCTATTTCTATCAAACTTATTTAATTTACTTAAATTTCTAATTCAGTCACACTTGTTTTAATTTACTTAAATCTCTATTTCAGTCACAATTATTTTAATTT
>CAMPDV010005812.1:0-29913 GCA_946699065.1 Loxodes magnus | reverse complement strand
CTATCTTTCATCTACAAGCATATCTTGACAAACCGAATACAGATTCGTAATTGTGACATAATTACTAACATTTTGGATATTCTAACTTATATTTTAGTGCTTGCTACGAAAACTTATCATTAGATATTCTTTTCTTACTTTACTTCTTCACTTTTCTATAGGCTATCTTTCATCTACAAGCATATCTTGACAAACCGAATACAGATTCGTAATTATGACATTATTACTAACATTTTGGATATTCTAACTTATATTTTAGTGCTTGCTACGAAAACTTATCATTAGATATTCTTTTCTTACTTTACTTCTTCACTTTTCTAAATTTTCTATAGAAATTCTATCTTCTTTTCTTACTTTACTTCTTCACTTTTCTATAGCTATCTTTCATCTACAAGCATATCTTGACAAACCGAATACAGATTCGTAATTGTGACATAATTACTAACATTTTGGATATTCTAACTTATATTTTAGTGCTTGCTACGAAAACTTATCATTAGATATTCTTTTCTTACTTTACTTCTTCACTTTTCTATAGGCTATCTTTCATCTACAAGCATATCTTGACAAACCGAATACAGATTCGTAATTGTGACATAATTACTAACATTTTGGATATTCTAACTTATATTTTAGTGCTTGCTACGAAAACTTATCATTAGATATTCTTTTCTTACTTTACTTCTTCACTTTTCTATAGGCTATCTTTCATCTACAAGCATATCTTGACAAACCGAATACAGATTCGTAATTATGACATTATTACTAACATTTTGGATATTCTAACTTATATTTTAGTGCTTGCTACGAAAACTTATCATTAGATATTCTTTTCTTACTTTACTTCTTCATTTTCTAAATACTTATTACTTCTCAAAGCATACTCCTTAAAACTGAAATTCTTTTCTTTTCTTACTTTACTTCTTCACTTTTCTATAGGCTATCTTTCATCTACAAGCATATCTTGACAAACCGAATACAGATTCGTAATTGTGACATAATTACTAACATTTTGGATATTCTAACTTATATTTTAGTGCTTGCTACGAAAACTTATCATTAGATATTCTTTTCTTACTTTACTTCTTCACTTTTCTATAGGCTATCTTTCATCTACAAGCATATCTTGACAAACCGAATACAGATTCGTAATTGTGACATAATTACTAACATTTTGGATATTCTAACTTATATTTTAGTGCTTGCTACGAAAACTTATCATTAGATATTCTTTTCTTACTTTACTTCTTCACTTTTCTATAGGCTATCTTTCATCTACAAGCATATCTTGACAAACCGAATACAGATTCGTAATTATGACATTATTACTAACATTTTGGATATTCTAACTTATATTTTAGTGCTTGCTACGAAAACTTATCATTAGATATTCTTTTCTTACTTTACTTCTTCACTTTTCTATAGGCTATCTTTCATCTACAAGCATATCTTGACAAACCGAATACAGATTCGTAATTGTGACATAATTACTAACATTTTGGATATTCTAACTTATATTTTAGTGCTTGCTACGAAAACTTATCATTAGATATTCTTTTCTTACTTTACTTCTTCACTTTTCTAAATACTTATTACTTCTCAAAGCATACTCCTTAAAACTGAATTTCTTTTCTTACTTTACTTCTTCACTTTTCTATAGGCTATCTTTCATCTACAAGCATATCTTGACTACAGATTCGTAATAATGACATATTATATTTTAGTGCTTGCTACGAAAACTTATCATTAGATATTCTTTTCTTACTTTACTTCTTCACTTTTCTATAGGCTATCTTTCATCTACAAGCATATCTTGACAAACCGAATACAGATTCGTAATTGTGACATTATTACTAACATTTTGGATATTCTAACTTATATTTTAGTGCTTGCTACGAAAACTTATCATTAGATATTCTTTTCTTACTTTACTTCTTCACTTTTCTATAGGCTATCTTTCATCTACAAGCATATCTTGACAAACCGAATACAGATTCGTAATTGTGACATTATTACTAACATTTTGGATATTCTAACTTATATTTTAGTGCTTGCTACGAAAACTTATCATTAGATATTCTTTTCTTACTTTACTTCTTCACTTTTCTATAGGCTATCTTTCATCTACAAGCATATCTTGACAAACCGAATACAGATTCGTAATTGTGACATAATTACTAACATTTTGGATATTCTAACTTATATTTTAGTGCTTGCTACGAAAACTTATCATTAGATATTCTTTTCTTACTTTACTTCTTCACTTTTCTATAGGCTATCTTTCATCTACAAGCATATCTTGACAAACCGAATACAGATTCGTAATTATGACATTATTACTAACATTTTGGATATTCTAACTTATATTTTAGTGCTTGCTACGAAAACTTATCATTAGATATTCTTTTCTTACTTTACTTCTTCACTTTTCTTACTTACTTTCAAAGCATACTCCTTAAAACTACAATTCTATCTTCTTTTCTTACTTTACTTCTTCACTTTTCTATAGGCTATCTTTCATCTACAAGCATATCTTGACAAACCGAATACAGATTCGTAATTTGACATAATTACTAACATTTTGGATATTCTAACTTATATTTTAGTGCTTGCTACGAAAACTTATCATTAGATATTCTTTTCTTACTTTACTTCTTCACTTTTCTATAGGCTATCTTTCATCTACAAGCATATCTTGACAAACCGAATACAGATTCGTAATTGTGACATAATTACTAACATTTTGGATATTCTAACTTATATTTTAGTGCTTGCTACGAAAACTTATCATTAGATATTCTTTTCTTACTTTACTTCTTCACTTTTCTATAGGCTATCTTTCATCTACAAGCATATCTTGACAAACCGAATACAGATTCGTAATTATGACATTATTACTAACATTTTGGATATTCTAACTTATATTTTAGTGCTTGCTACGAAAACTTATCATTAGATATTCTTTTCTTACTTTACTTCTTCACTTTTCTATAGGCTATCTTTCATCTACAAGCATATCTTGACAAACCGAATACAGATTCGTAATTATGACATTATTACTAACATTTTGGATATTCTAACTTATATTTTAGTGCTTGCTACGAAAACTTATCATTAGATATTCTTTTCTTACTTTACTTCTTCACTTTTCTAAAACTGAAATTCTATCTTCTTTTCTTACTTTACTTCTTCACTTTTCTATAGGCTATCTTTCATCTACAAGCATATCTTGACAAACCGAATACAGATTCGTAATTGTGACATTATTACTAACATTTTGGATATTCTAACTTATATTTTAGTGCTTGCTACGAAAACTTATCATTAGATATTCTTTTCTTACTTTACTTCTTCACTTTTCTATAGGCTATCTTTCATCTACAAGCATATCTTGACAAACCGAATACAGATTCGTAATTGTGACATAATTACTAACATTTTGGATATTCTAACTTATATTTTAGTGCTTGCTACGAAAACTTATCATTAGATATTCTTTTCTTACTTTACTTCTTCACTTTTCTATAGGCTATCTTTCATCTACAAGCATATCTTGACAAACCGAATACAGATTCGTAATTATGACATTATTACTAACATTTTGGATATTCTAACTTATATTTTAGTGCTTGCTACGAAAACTTATCATTAGATATTCTTTTCTTACTTTACTTCTTCACTTTTCTATAGGCTATCTTTCATCTACAAGCATATCTTGACAAACCGAATACAGATTCGTAATTATGACATTATTACTAACATTTTGGATATTCTAACTTATATTTTAGTGCTTGCTACGAAAACTTATCATTAGATATTCTTTTCTTACTTTACTTCTTCACTTTTCTATAGGCTATCTTTCATCTACAAGCATATCTTGACAAACCGAATACAGATTCGTAATTGTGACATAATTACTAACATTTTGGATATTCTAACTTATATTTTAGTGCTTGCTACGAAAACTTATCATTAGATATTCTTTTCTTACTTTACTTCTTCACTTTTCTATAGGCTATCTTTCATCTACAAGCATATCTTGACAAACCGAATACAGATTCGTAATTGTGACATTATTACTAACATTTTGGATATTCTAACTTATATTTTAGTGCTTGCTACGAAAACTTATCATTAGATATTCTTTTCTTACTTTACTTCTTCACTTTTCTATAGGCTATCTTTCATCTACAAGCATATCTTGACAAACCGAATACAGATTCGTAATTATGACATTATTACTAACATTTTGGATATTCTAACTTATATTTTAGTGCTTGCTACGAAAACTTATCATTAGATATTCTTTTCTTACTTTACTTCTTCACTTTTCTATAGGCTATCTTTCATCTACAAGCATATCTTGACAAACCGAATACAGATTCGTAATTGTGACATAATTACTAACATTTTGGATATTCTAACTTATATTTTAGTGCTTGCTACGAAAACTTATCATTAGATATTCTTTTCTTACTTTACTTCTTCACTTTTCTATAGGCTATCTTTCATCTACAAGCATATCTTGACAAACCGAATACAGATTCGTAATTGTGACATAATTACTAACATTTTGGATATTCTAACTTATATTTTAGTGCTTGCTACGAAAACTTATCATTAGATATTCTTTTCTTACTTTACTTCTTCACTTTTCTATAGGCTATCTTTCATCTACAAGCATATCTTGACAAACCGAATACAGATTCGTAATTATGACATTATTACTAACATTTTGGATATTCTAACTTATATTTTAGTGCTTGCTACGAAAACTTATCATTAGATATTCTTTTCTTACTTTACTTCTTCACTTTTCTATAGGCTATCTTTCATCTACAAGCATATCTTGACAAACCGAATACAGATTCGTAATTATGACATTATTACTAACATTTTGGATATTCTAACTTATATTTTAGTGCTTGCTACGAAAACTTATCATTAGATATTCTTTTCTTACTTTACTTCTTCACTTTTCTATAGGCTATCTTTCATCTACAAGCATATCTTGACAAACCGAATACAGATTCGTAATTATGACATTATTACTAACATTTTGGATATTCTAACTTATATTTTAGTGCTTGCTACGAAAACTTATCATTAGATATTCTTTTCTTACTTTACTTCTTCACTTTTCTATAGGCTATCTTTCATCTACAAGCATATCTTGACAAACCGAATACAGATTCGTAATTGTGACATAATTACTAACATTTTGGATATTCTAACTTATATTTTAGTGCTTGCTACGAAAACTTATCATTAGATATTCTTTTCTTACTTTACTTCTTCACTTTTCTATAGGCTATCTTTCATCTACAAGCATATCTTGACAAACCGAATACAGATTCGTAATTGTGACATAATTACTAACATTTTGGATATTCTAACTTATATTTTAGTGCTTGCTACGAAAACTTATCATTAGATATTCTTTTCTTACTTTACTTCTTCACTTTTCTATAGGCTATCTTTCATCTACAAGCATATCTTGACAAACCGAATACAGATTCGTAATTATGACATTATTACTAACATTTTGGATATTCTAACTTATATTTTAGTGCTTGCTACGAAAACTTATCATTAGATATTCATTTTCTTACTTTACTTCTTCACTTTTCTATAGGCTATCTTTCATCTACAAGCATATCTTGACAACCGAATACAGATTTTGTGACATATTCTAACATTTTGGATATTCTAACTTATATTTTAGTGCTTGCTACGAAAACTTATCATTAGATATTCTTTTCTTACTTTACTTCTTCACTTTTCTATAGGCTATCTTTCATCTACAAGCATATCTTGACAAACCGAATACAGATTCGTAATTGTGACATAATTACTAACATTTTGGATATTCTAACTTATATTTTAGTGCTTGCTACGAAAACTTATCATTAGATATTCTTTTCTTACTTTACTTCTTCACTTTTCTATAGGCTATCTTTCATCTACAAGCATATCTTGACAAACCGAATACAGATTCGTAATTATGACATTATTACTAACATTTTGGATATTCTAACTTATATTTTAGTGCTTGCTACGAAAACTTATCATTAGATATTCTTTTCTTACTTTACTTCTTCACTTTTCTAAATACTTATTACTTCTCAAAGCATACTCCTTAAAACTGAAATTCTATCTTCTTTTCTTACTTTACTTCTTCACTTTTCTATAGGCTATCTTTCATCTACAAGCATATCTTGACAAACCGAATACAGATTCGTAATTGTGACATTATTACTAACATTTTGGATATTCTAACTTATATTTTAGTGCTTGCTACGAAAACTTATCATTAGATATTCTTTTCTTACTTTACTTCTTCACTTTTCTATAGGCTATCTTTCATCTACAAGCATATCTTGACAAACCGAATACAGATTCGTAATTATGACATTATTACTAACATTTTGGATATTCTAACTTATATTTTAGTGCTTGCTACGAAAACTTATCATTAGATATTCTTTTCTTACTTTACTTCTTCACTTTTCTATAGGCTATCTTTCATCTACAAGCATATCTTGACAAACCGAATACAGATTCGTAATTATGACATTATTACTAACATTTTGGATATTCTAACTTATATTTTAGTGCTTGCTACGAAAACTTATCATTAGATATTCTTTTCTTACTTTACTTCTTCACTTTTCTATAGGCTATCTTTCATCTACAAGCATATCTTGACAAACCGAATACAGATTCGTAATTGTGACATAATTACTAACATTTTGGATATTCTAACTTATATTTTAGTGCTTGCTACGAAAACTTATCATTAGATATTCTTTTCTTACTTTACTTCTTCACTTTTCTATAGGCTATCTTTCATCTACAAGCATATCTTGACAAACCGAATACAGATTCGTAATTATGACATTATTACTAACATTTTGGATATTCTAACTTATATTTTAGTGCTTGCTACGAAAACTTATCATTAGATATTCTTTTCTTACTTTACTTCTTCACTTTTCTATAGGCTATCTTTCATCTACAAGCATATCTTGACAAACCGAATACAGATTCGTAATTATGACATTATTACTAACATTTTGGATATTCTAACTTATATTTTAGTGCTTGCTACGAAAACTTATCATTAGATATTCTTTTCTTACTTTACTTCTTCACTTTTCTATAGGCTATCTTTCATCTACAAGCATATCTTGACAAACCGAATACAGATTCGTAATTATGACATTATTACTAACATTTTGGATATTCTAACTTATATTTTAGTGCTTGCTACGAAAACTTATCATTAGATATTCTTTTCTTACTTTACTTCTTCACTTTTCTAAATACTTATTACTTCTCAAAGCATACTCCTTAAAACTGAAATTCTATCTTTTTACTTCTTCACTTTTCTATAGGCTATCTACAAGCATATCTTGACAAACCGAATACAGATTCGTAATTGTGACATTATTACTAACATTTTGGATATTCTAACTTATATTTTAGTGCTTGCTACGAAAACTTATCATTAGATATTCTTTTCTTACTTTACTTCTTCACTTTTCTATAGGCTATCTTTCATCTACAAGCATATCTTGACAAACCGAATACAGATTCGTAATTATGACATTATTACTAACATTTTGGATATTCTAACTTATATTTTAGTGCTTGCTACGAAAACTTATCATTAGATATTCTTTTCTTACTTTACTTCTTCACTTTTCTATAGGCTATCTTTCATCTACAAGCATATCTTGACAAACCGAATACAGATTCGTAATTATGACATTATTACTAACATTTTGGATATTCTAACTTATATTTTAGTGCTTGCTACGAAAACTTATCATTAGATATTCTTTTCTTACTTTACTTCTTCACTTTTCTATAGGCTATCTTTCATCTACAAGCATATCTTGACAAACCGAATACAGATTCGTAATTGTGACATAATTACTAACATTTTGGATATTCTAACTTATATTTTAGTGCTTGCTACGAAAACTTATCATTAGATATTCTTTTCTTACTTTACTTCTTCACTTTTCTATAGGCTATCTTTCATCTACAAGCATATCTTGACAAACCGAATACAGATTCGTAATTATGACATTATTACTAACATTTTGGATATTCTAACTTATATTTTAGTGCTTGCTACGAAAACTTATCATTAGATATTCTTTTCTTACTTTACTTCTTCACTTTTCTATAGGCTATCTTTCATCTACAAGCATATCTTGACAAACCGAATACAGATTCGTAATTATGACATCTAACATTTTGGATATTCTAACTTATATTTTAGTGCTTGCTACGAAAACTTATCATTAGATATTCTTTTCTTACTTTACTTCTTCACTTTTCTATAGGCTATCTTTCATCTACAAGCATATCTTGACAAACCGAATACAGATTCGTAATTGTGACATAATTACTAACATTTTGGATATTCTAACTTATATTTTAGTGCTTGCTACGAAAACTTATCATTAGATATTCTTTTCTTACTTTACTTCTTCACTTTTCTATAGGCTATCTTTCATCTACAAGCATATCTTGACAAACCGAATACAGATTCGTAATTATGACATAATTACTAACATTTTGGATATTCTAACTTATATTTTAGTGCTTGCTACGAAAACTTATCATTAGATATTCTTTTCTTACTTTACTTCTTCACTTTTCTATAGGCTATCTTTCATCTACAAGCATATCTTGACAAACCGAATACAGATTCGTAATTATGACATTATTACTAACATTTTGGATATTCTAACTTATATTTTAGTGCTTGCTACGAAAACTTATCATTAGATATTCTTTTCTTACTTTACTTCTTCACTTTTCTATAGGCTATCTTTCATCTACAAGCATATCTTGACAAACCGAATACAGATTCGTAATTGTGACATTATTACTAACATTTTGGATATTCTAACTTATATTTTAGTGCTTGCTACGAAAACTTATCATTAGATATTCTTTTCTTACTTTACTTCTTCACTTTTCTATAGGCTATCTTTCATCTACAAGCATATCTTGACAAACCGAATACAGATTCGTAATTATGACATTATTACTAACATTTTGGATATTCTAACTTATATTTTAGTGCTTGCTACGAAAACTTATCATTAGATATTCTTTTCTTACTTTACTTCTTCACTTTTCTATAGGCTATCTTTCATCTACAAGCATATCTTGACAAACCGAATACAGATTCGTAATTGTGACATAATTACTAACATTTTGGATATTCTAACTTATATTTTAGTGCTTGCTACGAAAACTTATCATTAGATATTCTTTTCTTACTTTACTTCTTCACTTTTCTATAGGCTATCTTTCATCTACAAGCATATCTTGACAAACCGAATACAGATTCGTAATTGTGACATAATTACTAACATTTTGGATATTCTAACTTATATTTTAGTGCTTGCTACGAAAACTTATCATTAGATATTCTTTTCTTACTTTACTTCTTCACTTTTCTATAGGCTATCTTTCATCTACAAGCATATCTTGACAAACCGAATACAGATTCGTAATTATGACATTATTACTAACATTTTGGATATTCTAACTTATATTTTAGTGCTTGCTACGAAAACTTATCATTAGATATTCTTTTCTTACTTTACTTCTTCACTTTTCTATAGGCTATCTTTCATCTACAAGCATATCTTGACAAACCGAATACAGATTCGTAATTGTGACATAATTACTAACATTTTGGATATTCTAACTTATATTTTAGTGCTTGCTACGAAAACTTATCATTAGATATTCTTTTCTTACTTTACTTCTTCACTTTTCTATAGGCTATCTTTCATCTACAAGCATATCTTGACAAACCGAATACAGATTCGTAATTATGACATTATTACTAACATTTTGGATATTCTAACTTATATTTTAGTGCTTGCTACGAAAACTTATCATTAGATATTCTTTTCTTACTTTACTTCTTCACTTTTCTATAGGCTATCTTTCATCTACAAGCATATCTTGACAAACCGAATACAGATTCGTAATTGTGACATAATTACTAACATTTTGGATATTCTAACTTATATTTTAGTGCTTGCTACGAAAACTTATCATTAGATATTCTTTTCTTACTTTACTTCTTCACTTTTCTATAGGCTATCTTTCATCTACAAGCATATCTTGACAAACCGAATACAGATTCGTAATTGTGACATAATTACTAACATTTTGGATATTCTAACTTATATTTTAGTGCTTGCTACGAAAACTTATCATTAGATATTCTTTTCTTACTTTACTTCTTCACTTTTCTATAGGCTATCTTTCATCTACAAGCATATCTTGACAAACCGAATACAGATTCGTAATTGTGACATTATTACTAACATTTTGGATATTCTAACTTATATTTTAGTGCTTGCTACGAAAACTTATCATTAGATATTCTTTTCTTACTTTACTTCTTCACTTTTCTATAGGCTATCTTTCATCTACAAGCATATCTTGACAAACCGAATACAGATTCGTAATTGTGACATTATTACTAACATTTTGGATATTCTAACTTATATTTTAGTGCTTGCTACGAAAACTTATCATTAGATATTCTTTTCTTACTTTACTTCTTCACTTTTCTAAATAGGCTATCTTTCATCTACATATCTTGACAAACCGAATACAGATTCGTAATTATGACATTATTACTAACATTTTGGATATTCTAACTTATATTTTAGTGCTACGAAAACTTATCATTAGATATTCTTTTCTTACTTTACTTCTTCACTTTTCTATAGGCTATCTTTCATCTACAAGCATATCTTGACAAACCGAATACAGATTCGTAATTGTGACATAATTACTAACATTTTGGATATTCTAACTTATATTTTAGTGCTTGCTACGAAAACTTATCATTAGATATTCTTTTCTTACTTTACTTCTTCACTTTTCTATAGGCTATCTTTCATCTACAAGCATATCTTGACAAACCGAATACAGATTCGTAATTATGACATTATTACTAACATTTTGGATATTCTAACTTATATTTTAGTGCTTGCTACGAAAACTTATCATTAGATATTCTTTTCTTACTTTACTTCTTCACTTTTCTATAGGCTATCTTTCATCTACAAGCATATCTTGACAAACCGAATACAGATTCGTAATTATGACATTATTACTAACATTTTGGATATTCTAACTTATATTTTAGTGCTTGCTACGAAAACTTATCATTAGATATTCTTTTCTTACTTTACTTCTTCACTTTTCTATAGGCTATCTTTCATCTACAAGCATATCTTGACAAACCGAATACAGATTCGTAATTGTGACATTATTACTAACATTTTGGATATTCTAACTTATATTTTAGTGCTTGCTACGAAAACTTATCATTAGATATTCTTTTCTTACTTTACTTCTTCACTTTTCTATAGGCTATCTTTCATCTACAAGCATATCTTGACAAACCGAATACAGATTCGTAATTATGACATTATTACTAACATTTTGGATATTCTAACTTATATTTTAGTGCTTGCTACGAAAACTTATCATTAGATATTCTTTTAATGATAAGTTTTCGTAGCAAGCACTAAAATATAAGTTAGAATATCCAAAATGTTAGTAATAATGTCATAATTACGAATCTGTATTCGGTTTGTCAAGATATGCTTGTAGATGAAAGTTAGCCTATAGAAAAGTGAAGAAGTAAAGTAAGAAAAGAATATCTAATGATAAGTTTTCGTAGCAAGCACTAAAATATAAGTTAGAATATCCAAAATGTTAGTAATAATGTCATAATTACGAATCTGTATTCGGTTTGTCAAGATATGCTTGTAGATGAAAGATAGCCTATAGAAAAGTGAAGAAGTAAAGTAAGAAAAGAATATCTAATGATAAGTTTTCGTAGCAAGCACTAAAATATAAGTTAGAATATCCAAAATGTTAGTAATAATGTCATAATTACGAATCTGTATTCGGTTTGTCAAGATATGCTTGTAGATGAAAGATAGCCTATAGAAAAGTGAAGAAGTAAAGTAAGAAAAGAATATCTAATGATAAGTTTTCGTAGCAAGCACTAAAATATAAGTTAGAATATCCAAAATGTTAGTAATAATGTCATAATTACGAATCTGTATTCGGTTTGTCAAGATATGCTTGTAGATGAAAGTTAGCCTATAGAAAAGTGAAGAAGTAAAGTAAGAAAAGAATATCTAATGATAAGTTTTCGTAGCAAGCACTAAAATATAAGTTAGAATATCCAAAATGTTAGTAATAATGTCATAATTACGAATCTGTATTCGGTTTGTCAAGATATGCTTGTAGATGAAAGATAGCCTATAGAAAAGTGAAGAAGTAAAGTAAGAAAAGAATATCTAATGATAAGTTTTCGTAGCAAGCACTAAAATATAAGTTAGAATATCCAAAATGTTAGTAATAATGTCATAATTACGAATCTGTATTCGGTTTGTCAAGATATGCTTGTAGATGAAAGTTAGCCTATAGAAAAGTGAAGAAGTAAAGTAAGAAAAGAATATCTAATGATAAGTTTTCGTAGCAAGCACTAAAATATAAGTTAGAATATCCAAAATGTTAGTAATTATGTCACAATTACGAATCTGTATTCGGTTTGTCAAGATATGCTTGTAGATGAAAGATAGCCTATAGAAAAGTGAAGAAGTAAAGTAAGAAAAGAATATCTAATGATAAGTTTTCGTAGCAAGCACTAAAATATAAGTTAGAATATCCAAAATGTTAGTAATAATGTCATAATTACGAATCTGTATTCGGTTTGTCAAGATATGCTTGTAGATGAAAGATAGCCTATAGAAAAGTGAAGAAGTAAAGTAAGAAAAGAATATCTAATGATAAGTTTTCGTAGCAAGCACTAAAATATAAGTTAGAATATCCAAAATGTTAGTAATAATGTCACAATTACGAATCTGTATTCGGTTTGTCAAGATATGCTTGTAGATGAAAGATAGCCTATAGAAAAGTGAAGAAGTAAAGTAAGAAAAGAATATCTAATGATAAGTTTTCGTAGCAAGCACTAAAATATAAGTTAGAATATCCAAAATGTTAGTAATAATGTCATAATTACGAATCTGTATTCGGTTTGTCAAGATATGCTTGTAGATGAAAGTTAGCCTATAGAAAAGTGAAGAAGTAAAGTAAGAAAAGAATATCTAATGATAAGTTTTCGTAGCAAGCACTAAAATATAAGTTAGAATATCCAAAATGTTAGTAATAATGTCATAATTACGAATCTGTATTCGGTTTGTCAAGATATGCTTGTAGATGAAAGATAGCCTATAGAAAAGTGAAGAAGTAAAGTAAGAAAAGAATATCTAATGATAAGTTTTCGTAGCAAGCACTAAAATATAAGTTAGAATATCCAAAATGTTAGTAATAATGTCATAATTACGAATCTGTATTCGGTTTGTCAAGATATGCTTGTAGATGAAAGATAGCCTATAGAAAAGTGAAGAAGTAAAGTAAGAAAAGAATATCTAATGATAAGTTTTCGTAGCAAGCACTAAAATATAAGTTAGAATATCCAAAATGTTAGTAATAATGTCATAATTACGAATCTGTATTCGGTTTGTCAAGATATGCTTGTAGATGAGATGAAAGATAGCCTATAGAAAAGTGAAGAAGTAAAGTAAGAAAAGAATATCTAATGATAAGTTTTCGTAGCAAGCACTAAAATATAAGTTAGAATATCCAAAATGTTAGTAATAATGTCATAATTACGAATCTGTATTCGGTTTGTCAAGATATGCTTGTAGATGAAAGTTAGCCTATAGAAAAGTGAAGAAGTAAAGTAAGAAAAGAATATCTAATGATAAGTTTTCGTAGCAAGCACTAAAATATAAGTTAGAATATCCAAAATGTTAGTAATAATGTCATAATTACGAATCTGTATTCGGTTTGTCAAGATATGCTTGTAGATGAAAGATAGCCTATAGAAAAGTGAAGAAGTAAAGTAAGAAAAGAATATCTAATGATAAGTTTTCGTAGCAAGCACTAAAATATAAGTTAGAATATCCAAAATGTTAGTAATTATGTCACAATTACGAATCTGTATTCGGTTTGTCAAGATATGCTTGTAGATGAAAGATAGCCTATAGAAAAGTGAAGAAGTAAAGTAAGAAAAGAATATCTAATGATAAGTTTTCGTAGCAAGCACTAAAATATAAGTTAGAATATCCAAAATGTTAGTAATAATGTCATAATTACGAATCTGTATTCGGTTTGTCAAGATATGCTTGTAGATGAAAGTTAGCCTATAGAAAAGTGAAGAAGTAAAGTAAGAAAAGAATATCTAATGATAAGTTTTCGTAGCAAGCACTAAAATATAAGTTAGAATATCCAAAATGTTAGTAATAATGTCATAATTACGAATCTGTATTCGGTTTGTCAAGATATGCTTGTAGATGAAAGATAGCCTATAGAAAAGTGAAGAAGTAAAGTAAGAAAAGAATATCTAATGATAAGTTTTCGTAGCAAGCACTAAAATATAAGTTAGAATATCCAAAATGTTAGTAATAATGTCATAATTACGAATCTGTATTCGGTTTGTCAAGATATGCTTGTAGATGAAAGATAGCCTATAGAAAAGTGAAGAAGTAAAGTAAGAAAAGAATATCTAATGATAAGTTTTCGTAGCAAGCACTAAAATATAAGTTAGAATATCCAAAATGTTAGTAATAATGTCATAATTACGAATCTGTATTCGGTTTGTCAAGATATGCTTGTAGATGAAAGATAGCCTATAGAAAAGTGAAGAAGTAAAGTAAGAAAAGAATATCTAATGATAAGTTTTCGTAGCAAGCACTAAAATATAAGTTAGAATATCCAAAATGTTAGTAATAATGTCATAATTACGAATCTGTATTCGGTTTGTCAAGATATGCTTGTAGATGAAAGATAGCCTATAGAAAAGTGAAGAAGTAAAGTAAGAAAAGAATATCTAATGATAAGTTTTCGTAGCAAGCACTAAAATATAAGTTAGAATATCCAAAATGTTAGTAATTATGTCATAATTACGAATCTGTATTCGGTTTGTCAAGATATGCTTGTAGATGAAAGATAGCCTATAGAAAAGTGAAGAAGTAAAGTAAGAAAAGAATATCTAATGATAAGTTTTCGTAGCAAGCACTAAAATATAAGTTAGAATATCCAAAATGTTAGTAATAATGTCATAATTACGAATCTGTATTCGGTTTGTCAAGATATGCTTGTAGATGAAAGATAGCCTATAGAAAAGTGAAGAAGTAAAGTAAGAAAAGAATATCTAATGATAAGTTTTCGTAGCAAGCACTAAAATATAAGTTAGAATATCCAAAATGTTAGTAATTATGTCACAATTACGAATCTGTATTCGGTTTGTCAAGATATGCTTGTAGATGAAAGATAGCCTATAGAAAAGTGAAGAAGTAAAGTAAGAAAAGAATATCTAATGATAAGTTTTCGTAGCAAGCACTAAAATATAAGTTAGAATATCCAAAATGTTAGTAATAATGTCATAATTACGAATCTGTATTCGGTTTGTCAAGATATGCTTGTAGATGAAAGTAGCCTATAGAAAAGTGAAGAAGTAAAGTAAGAAAAGAATATCTAATGATAAGTTTTCGTAGCAAGCACTAAAATATAAGTTAGAATATCCAAAATGTTAGTAATAATGTCATAATTACGAATCTGTATTCGGTTTGTCAAGATATGCTTGTAGATGAAAGATAGCCTATAGAAAAGTGAAGAAGTAAAGTAAGAAAAGAATATCTAATGATAAGTTTTCGTAGCAAGCACTAAAATATAAGTTAGAATATCCAAAATGTTAGTAATAATGTCATAATTACGAATCTGTATTCGGTTTGTCAAGATATGCTTGTAGATGAAAGATAGCCTATAGAAAAGTGAAGAAGTAAAGTAAGAAAAGAATATCTAATGATAAGTTTTCGTAGCAAGCACTAAAATATAAGTTAGAATATCCAAAATGTTAGTAATAATGTCATAATTACGAATCTGTATTCGGTTTGTCAAGATATGCTTGTAGATGAAAGATAGCCTATAGAAAAGTGAAGAAGTAAAGTAAGAAAAGAATATCTAATGATAAGTTTTCGTAGCAAGCACTAAAATATAAGTTAGAATATCCAAAATGTTAGTAATTATGTCACAATTACGAATCTGTATTCGGTTTGTCAAGATATGCTTGTAGATGAAAGATAGCCTATAGAAAAGTGAAGAAGTAAAGTAAGAAAAGAATATCTAATGATAAGTTTTCGTAGCAAGCACTAAAATATAAGTTAGAATATCCAAAATGTTAGTAATAATGTCATAATTACGAATCTGTATTCGGTTTGTCAAGATATGCTTGTAGATGAAAGATAGCCTATAGAAAAGTGAAGAAGTAAAGTAAGAAAAGAATATCTAATGATAAGTTTTCGTAGCAAGCACTAAAATATAAGTTAGAATATCCAAAATGTTAGTAATAATGTCATAATTACGAATCTGTATTCGGTTTGTCAAGATATGCTTTTAGATGAAAGATAGCCTATAGAAAAGTGAAGAAGTAAAGTAAGAAAAGAATATCTAATGATAAGTTTTCGTAGCAAGCACTAAAATATAAGTTAGAATATCCAAAATGTTAGTAATAATGTCATAATTACGAATCTGTATTCGGTTTGTCAAGATATGCTTGTAGATGAAAGTTAGCCTATAGAAAAGTGAAGAAGTAAAGTAAGAAAAGAATATCTAATGATAAGTTTTCGTAGCAAGCACTAAAATATAAGTTAGAATATCCAAAATGTTAGTAATTATGTCACAATTACGAATCTGTATTCGGTTTGTCAAGATATGCTTGTAGATGAAAGATAGCCTATAGAAAAGTGAAGAAGTAAAGTAAGAAAAGAATATCTAATGATAAGTTTTCGTAGCAAGCACTAAAATATAAGTTAGAATATCCAAAATGTTAGTAATTATGTCACAATTACGAATCTGTATTCGGTTTGTCAAGATATGCTTGTAGATGAAAGTTAGCCTATAGAAAAGTGAAGAAGTAAAGTAAGAAAAGAATATCTAATGATAAGTTTTCGTAGCAAGCACTAAAATATAAGTTAGAATATCCAAAATGTTAGTAATTATGTCACAATTACGAATCTGTATTCGGTTTGTCAAGATATGCTTTTAGATGAAAGATAGCCTATAGAAAAGTGAAGAAGTAAAGTAAGAAAAGAATATCTAATGATAAGTTTTCGTAGCAAGCACTAAAATATAAGTTAGAATATCCAAAATGTTAGTAATTATGTCACAATTACGAATCTGTATTCGGTTTGTCAAGATATGCTTGTAGATGAAAGATAGCCTATAGAAAAGTGAAGAAGTAAAGTAAGAAAAGAATATCTAATGATAAGTTTTCGTAGCAAGCACTAAAATATAAGTTAGAATATCCAAAATGTTAGTAATAATGTCATAATTACGAATCTGTATTCGGTTTGTCAAGATATGCTTTTAGATGAAAGATAGCCTATAGAAAAGTGAAGAAGTAAAGTAAGAAAAGAATATCTAATGATAAGTTTTCGTAGCAAGCACTAAAATATAAGTTAGAATATCCAAAATGTTAGTAATTATGTCACAATTACGAATCTGTATTCGGTTTGTCAAGATATGCTTGTAGATGAAAGATAGCCTATAGAAAAGTGAAGAAGTAAAGTAAGAAAAGAATATCTAATGATAAGTTTTCGTAGCAAGCACTAAAATATAAGTTAGAATATCCAAAATGTTAGTAATAATGTCATAATTACGAATCTGTATTCGGTTTGTCAAGATATGCTTGTAGATGAAAGATAGCCTATAGAAAAGTGAAGAAGTAAAGTAAGAAAAGAATATCTAATGATAAGTTTTCGTAGCAAGCACTAAAATATAAGTTAGAATATCCAAAATGTTAGTAATTATGTCACAATTACGAATCTGTATTCGGTTTGTCAAGATATGCTTGTAGATGAAAGATAGCCTATAGAAAAGTGAAGAAGTAAAGTAAGAAAAGAATATCTAATGATAAGTTTTCGTAGCAAGCACTAAAATATAAGTTAGAATATCCAAAATGTTAGTAATTATGTCACAATTACGAATCTGTATTCGGTTTGTCAAGATATGCTTGTAGATGAAAGATAGCCTATAGAAAAGTGAAGAAGTAAAGTAAGAAAAGAATATCTAATGATAAGTTTTCGTAGCAAGCACTAAAATATAAGTTAGAATATCCAAAATGTTAGTAATTATGTCACAATTACGAATCTGTATTCGGTTTGTCAAGATATGCTTGTAGATGAAAGTTAGCCTATAGAAAAGTGAAGAAGTAAAGTAAGAAAAGAATATCTAATGATAAGTTTTCGTAGCAAGCACTAAAATATAAGTTAGAATATCCAAAATGTTAGTAATAATGTCATAATTACGAATCTGTATTCGGTTTGTCAAGATATGCTTTTAGATGAAAGATAGCCTATAGAAAAGTGAAGAAGTAAAGTAAGAAAAGAATATCTAATGATAAGTTTTCGTAGCAAGCACTAAAATATAAGTTAGAATATCCAAAATGTTAGTAATAATGTCATAATTACGAATCTGTATTCGGTTTGTCAAGATATGCTTGTAGATGAAAGATAGCCTATAGAAAAGTGAAGAAGTAAAGTAAGAAAAGAATATCTAATGATAAGTTTTCGTAGCAAGCACTAAAATATAAGTTAGAATATCCAAAATGTTAGTAATAATGTCATAATTACGAATCTGTATTCGGTTTGTCAAGATATGCTTTTAGATGAAAGATAGCCTATAGAAAAGTGAAGAAGTAAAGTAAGAAAAGAATATCTAATGATAAGTTTTCGTAGCAAGCACTAAAATATAAGTTAGAATATCCAAAATGTTAGTAATAATGTCATAATTACGAATCTGTATTCGGTTTGTCAAGATATGCTTGTAGATGAAAGTTAGCCTATAGAAAAGTGAAGAAGTAAAGTAAGAAAAGAATATCTAATGATAAGTTTTCGTAGCAAGCACTAAAATATAAGTTAGAATATCCAAAATGTTAGTAATAATGTCATAATTACGAATCTGTATTCGGTTTGTCAAGATATGCTTTTAGATGAAAGATAGCCTATAGAAAAGTGAAGAAGTAAAGTAAGAAAAGAATATCTAATGATAAGTTTTCGTAGCAAGCACTAAAATATAAGTTAGAATATCCAAAATGTTAGTAATAATGTCATAATTACGAATCTGTATTCGGTTTGTCAAGATATGCTTGTAGATGAAAGTTAGCCTATAGAAAAGTGAAGAAGTAAAGTAAGAAAAGAATATCTAATGATAAGTTTTCGTAGCAAGCACTAAAATATAAGTTAGAATATCCAAAATGTTAGTAATTATGTCACAATTACGAATCTGTATTCGGTTTGTCAAGATATGCTTGTAGATGAAAGATAGCCTATAGAAAAGTGAAGAAGTAAAGTAAGAAAAGAATATCTAATGATAAGTTTTCGTAGCAAGCACTAAAATATAAGTTAGAATATCCAAAATGTTAGTAATAATGTCATAATTACGAATCTGTATTCGGTTTGTCAAGATATGCTTGTAGATGAAAGATAGCCTATAGAAAAGTGAAGAAGTAAAGTAAGAAAAGAATATCTAATGATAAGTTTTCGTAGCAAGCACTAAAATATAAGTTAGAATATCCAAAATGTTAGTAATTATGTCACAATTACGAATCTGTATTCGGTTTGTCAAGATATGCTTTTAGATGAAAGATAGCCTATAGAAAAGTGAAGAAGTAAAGTAAGAAAAGAATATCTAATGATAAGTTTTCGTAGCAAGCACTAAAATATAAGTTAGAATATCCAAAATGTTAGTAATAATGTCATAATTACGAATCTGTATTCGGTTTGTCAAGATATGCTTGTAGATGAAAGTTAGCCTATAGAAAAGTGAAGAAGTAAAGTAAGAAAAGAATATCTAATGATAAGTTTTCGTAGCAAGCACTAAAATATAAGTTAGAATATCCAAAATGTTAGTAATAATGTCATAATTACGAATCTGTATTCGGTTTGTCAAGATATGCTTTTAGATGAAAGATAGCCTATAGAAAAGTGAAGAAGTAAAGTAAGAAAAGAATATCTAATGATAAGTTTTCGTAGCAAGCACTAAAATATAAGTTAGAATATCCAAAATGTTAGTAATAATGTCATAATTACGAATCTGTATTCGGTTTGTCAAGATATGCTTGTAGATGAAAGTTAGCCTATAGAAAAGTGAAGAAGTAAAGTAAGAAAAGAATATCTAATGATAAGTTTTCGTAGCAAGCACTAAAATATAAGTTAGAATATCCAAAATGTTAGTAATAATGTCATAATTACGAATCTGTATTCGGTTTGTCAAGATATGCTTTTAGATGAAAGATAGCCTATAGAAAAGTGAAGAAGTAAAGTAAGAAAAGAATATCTAATGATAAGTTTTCGTAGCAAGCACTAAAATATAAGTTAGAATATCCAAAATGTTAGTAATTATGTCACAATTACGAATCTGTATTCGGTTTGTCAAGATATGCTTGTAGATGAAAGATAGCCTATAGAAAAGTGAAGAAGTAAAGTAAGAAAAGAATATCTAATGATAAGTTTTCGTAGCAAGCACTAAAATATAAGTTAGAATATCCAAAATGTTAGTAATAATGTCATAATTACGAATCTGTATTCGGTTTGTCAAGATATGCTTTTAGATGAAAGATAGCCTATAGAAAAGTGAAGAAGTAAAGTAAGAAAAGAATATCTAATGATAAGTTTTCGTAGCAAGCACTAAAATATAAGTTAGAATATCCAAAATGTTAGTAATAATGTCATAATTACGAATCTGTATTCGGTTTGTCAAGATATGCTTGTAGATGAAAGTTAGCCTATAGAAAAGTGAAGAAGTAAAGTAAGAAAAGAATATCTAATGATAAGTTTTCGTAGCAAGCACTAAAATATAAGTTAGAATATCCAAAATGTTAGTAATAATGTCATAATTACGAATCTGTATTCGGTTTGTCAAGATATGCTTGTAGATGAAAGTTAGCCTATAGAAAAGTGAAGAAGTAAAGTAAGAAAAGAATATCTAATGATAAGTTTTCGTAGCAAGCACTAAAATATAAGTTAGAATATCCAAAATGTTAGTAATTATGTCACAATTACGAATCTGTATTCGGTTTGTCAAGATATGCTTTTAGATGAAAGATAGCCTATAGAAAAGTGAAGAAGTAAAGTAAGAAAAGAATATCTAATGATAAGTTTTCGTAGCAAGCACTAAAATATAAGTTAGAATATCCAAAATGTTAGTAATTATGTCACAATTACGAATCTGTATTCGGTTTGTCAAGATATGCTTGTAGATGAAAGTTAGCCTATAGAAAAGTGAAGAAGTAAAGTAAGAAAAGAATATCTAATGATAAGTTTTCGTAGCAAGCACTAAAATATAAGTTAGAATATCCAAAATGTTAGTAATTATGTCACAATTACGAATCTGTATTCGGTTTGTCAAGATATGCTTTTAGATGAAAGATAGCCTATAGAAAAGTGAAGAAGTAAAGTAAGAAAAGAATATCTAATGATAAGTTTTCGTAGCAAGCACTAAAATATAAGTTAGAATATCCAAAATGTTAGTAATTATGTCACAATTACGAATCTGTATTCGGTTTGTCAAGATATGCTTGTAGATGAAAGATAGCCTATAGAAAAGTGAAGAAGTAAAGTAAGAAAAGAATATCTAATGATAAGTTTTCGTAGCAAGCACTAAAATATAAGTTAGAATATCCAAAATGTTAGTAATAATGTCATAATTACGAATCTGTATTCGGTTTGTCAAGATATGCTTTTAGATGAAAGATAGCCTATAGAAAAGTGAAGAAGTAAAGTAAGAAAAGAATATCTAATGATAAGTTTTCGTAGCAAGCACTAAAATATAAGTTAGAATATCCAAAATGTTAGTAATTATGTCACAATTACGAATCTGTATTCGGTTTGTCAAGATATGCTTTTAGATGAAAGATAGCCTATAGAAAAGTGAAGAAGTAAAGTAAGAAAAGAATATCTAATGATAAGTTTTCGTAGCAAGCACTAAAATATAAGTTAGAATATCCAAAATGTTAGTAATAATGTCACAATTACGAATCTGTATTCGGTTTGTCAAGATATGCTTTTAGATGAAAGATAGCCTATAGAAAAGTGAAGAAGTAAAGTAAGAAAAGAATATCTAATGATAAGTTTTCGTAGCAAGCACTAAAATATAAGTTAGAATATCCAAAATGTTAGTAATTATGTCACAATTACGAATCTGTATTCGGTTTGTCAAGATATGCTTTTAGATGAAAGATAGCCTATAGAAAAGTGAAGAAGTAAAGTAAGAAAAGAATATCTAATGATAAGTTTTCGTAGCAAGCACTAAAATATAAGTTAGAATATCCAAAATGTTAGTAATAATGTCATAATTACGAATCTGTATTCGGTTTGTCAAGATATGCTTGTAGATGAAAGTTAGCCTATAGAAAAGTGAAGAAGTAAAGTAAGAAAAGAATATCTAATGATAAGTTTTCGTAGCAAGCACTAAAATATAAGTTAGAATATCCAAAATGTTAGTAATAATGTCATAATTACGAATCTGTATTCGGTTTGTCAAGATATGCTTTTAGATGAAAGATAGCCTATAGAAAAGTGAAGAAGTAAAGTAAGAAAAGAATATCTAATGATAAGTTTTCGTAGCAAGCACTAAAATATAAGTTAGAATATCCAAAATGTTAGTAATAATGTCATAATTACGAATCTGTATTCGGTTTGTCAAGATATGCTTGTAGATGAAAGTTAGCCTATAGAAAAGTGAAGAAGTAAAGTAAGAAAAGAATATCTAATGATAAGTTTTCGTAGCAAGCACTAAAATATAAGTTAGAATATCCAAAATGTTAGTAATTATGTCACAATTACGAATCTGTATTCGGTTTGTCAAGATATGCTTTTAGATGAAAGATAGCCTATAGAAAAGTGAAGAAGTAAAGTAAGAAAAGAATATCTAATGATAAGTTTTCGTAGCAAGCACTAAAATATAAGTTAGAATATCCAAAATGTTAGTAATTATGTCACAATTACGAATCTGTATTCGGTTTGTCAAGATATGCTTGTAGATGAAAGTTAGCCTATAGAAAAGTGAAGAAGTAAAGTAAGAAAAGAATATCTAATGATAAGTTTTCGTAGCAAGCACTAAAATATAAGTTAGAATATCCAAAATGTTAGTAATTATGTCACAATTACGAATCTGTATTCGGTTTGTCAAGATATGCTTTTAGATGAAAGATAGCCTATAGAAAAGTGAAGAAGTAAAGTAAGAAAAGAATATCTAATGATAAGTTTTCGTAGCAAGCACTAAAATATAAGTTAGAATATCCAAAATGTTAGTAATAATGTCATAATTACGAATCTGTATTCGGTTTGTCAAGATATGCTTGTAGATGAAAGTTAGCCTATAGAAAAGTGAAGAAGTAAAGTAAGAAAAGAATATCTAATGATAAGTTTTCGTAGCAAGCACTAAAATATAAGTTAGAATATCCAAAATGTTAGTAATAATGTCATAATTACGAATCTGTATTCGGTTTGTCAAGATATGCTTTTAGATGAAAGATAGCCTATAGAAAAGTGAAGAAGTAAAGTAAGAAAAGAATATCTAATGATAAGTTTTCGTAGCAAGCACTAAAATATAAGTTAGAATATCCAAAATGTTAGTAATAATGTCATAATTACGAATCTGTATTCGGTTTGTCAAGATATGCTTGTAGATGAAAGTTAGCCTATAGAAAAGTGAAGAAGTAAAGTAAGAAAAGAATATCTAATGATAAGTTTTCGTAGCAAGCACTAAAATATAAGTTAGAATATCCAAAATGTTAGTAATTATGTCACAATTACGAATCTGTATTCGGTTTGTCAAGATATGCTTTTAGATGAAAGATAGCCTATAGAAAAGTGAAGAAGTAAAGTAAGAAAAGAATATCTAATGATAAGTTTTCGTAGCAAGCACTAAAATATAAGTTAGAATATCCAAAATGTTAGTAATTATGTCACAATTACGAATCTGTATTCGGTTTGTCAAGATATGCTTGTAGATGAAAGTTAGCCTATAGAAAAGTGAAGAAGTAAAGTAAGAAAAGAATATCTAATGATAAGTTTTCGTAGCAAGCACTAAAATATAAGTTAGAATATCCAAAATGTTAGTAATTATGTCACAATTACGAATCTGTATTCGGTTTGTCAAGATATGCTTGTAGATGAAAGTTAGCCTATAGAAAAGTGAAGAAGTAAAGTAAGAAAAGAATATCTAATGATAAGTTTTCGTAGCAAGCACTAAAATATAAGTTAGAATATCCAAAATGTTAGTAATAATGTCATAATTACGAATCTGTATTCGGTTTGTCAAGATATGCTTTTAGATGAAAGATAGCCTATAGAAAAGTGAAGAAGTAAAGTAAGAAAAGAATATCTAATGATAAGTTTTCGTAGCAAGCACTAAAATATAAGTTAGAATATCCAAAATGTTAGTAATAATGTCATAATTACGAATCTGTATTCGGTTTGTCAAGATATGCTTGTAGATGAAAGTTAGCCTATAGAAAAGTGAAGAAGTAAAGTAAGAAAAGAATATCTAATGATAAGTTTTCGTAGCAAGCACTAAAATATAAGTTAGAATATCCAAAATGTTAGTAATTATGTCACAATTACGAATCTGTATTCGGTTTGTCAAGATATGCTTTTAGATGAAAGATAGCCTATAGAAAAGTGAAGAAGTAAAGTAAGAAAAGAATATCTAATGATAAGTTTTCGTAGCAAGCACTAAAATATAAGTTAGAATATCCAAAATGTTAGTAATTATGTCACAATTACGAATCTGTATTCGGTTTGTCAAGATATGCTTGTAGATGAAAGTTAGCCTATAGAAAAGTGAAGAAGTAAAGTAAGAAAAGAATATCTAATGATAAGTTTTCGTAGCAAGCACTAAAATATAAGTTAGAATATCCAAAATGTTAGTAATTATGTCACAATTACGAATCTGTATTCGGTTTGTCAAGATATGCTTTTAGATGAAAGATAGCCTATAGAAAAGTGAAGAAGTAAAGTAAGAAAAGAATATCTAATGATAAGTTTTCGTAGCAAGCACTAAAATATAAGTTAGAATATCCAAAATGTTAGTAATTATGTCACAATTACGAATCTGTATTCGGTTTGTCAAGATATGCTTTTAGATGAAAGATAGCCTATAGAAAAGTGAAGAAGTAAAGTAAGAAAAGAATATCTAATGATAAGTTTTCGTAGCAAGCACTAAAATATAAGTTAGAATATCCAAAATGTTAGTAATTATGTCACAATTACGAATCTGTATTCGGTTTGTCAAGATATGCTTGTAGATGAAAGTTAGCCTATAGAAAAGTGAAGAAGTAAAGTAAGAAAAGAATATCTAATGATAAGTTTTCGTAGCAAGCACTAAAATATAAGTTAGAATATCCAAAATGTTAGTAATTATGTCACAATTACGAATCTGTATTCGGTTTGTCAAGATATGCTTGTAGATGAAAGTTAGCCTATAGAAAAGTGAAGAAGTAAAGTAAGAAAAGAATATCTAATGATAAGTTTTCGTAGCAAGCACTAAAATATAAGTTAGAATATCCAAAATGTTAGTAATAATGTCATAATTACGAATCTGTATTCGGTTTGTCAAGATATGCTTGTAGATGAAAGTTAGCCTATAGAAAAGTGAAGAAGTAAAGTAAGAAAAGAATATCTAATGATAAGTTTTCGTAGCAAGCACTAAAATATAAGTTAGAATATCCAAAATGTTAGTAATTATGTCACAATTACGAATCTGTATTCGGTTTGTCAAGATATGCTTTTAGATGAAAGATAGCCTATAGAAAAGTGAAGAAGTAAAGTAAGAAAAGAATATCTAATGATAAGTTTTCGTAGCAAGCACTAAAATATAAGTTAGAATATCCAAAATGTTAGTAATTATGTCACAATTACGAATCTGTATTCGGTTTGTCAAGATATGCTTGTAGATGAAAGTTAGCCTATAGAAAAGTGAAGAAGTAAAGTAAGAAAAGAATATCTAATGATAAGTTTTCGTAGCAAGCACTAAAATATAAGTTAGAATATCCAAAATGTTAGTAATTATGTCACAATTACGAATCTGTATTCGGTTTGTCAAGATATGCTTGTAGATGAAAGTTAGCCTATAGAAAAGTGAAGAAGTAAAGTAAGAAAAGAATATCTAATGATAAGTTTTCGTAGCAAGCACTAAAATATAAGTTAGAATATCCAAAATGTTAGTAATAATGTCATAATTACGAATCTGTATTCGGTTTGTCAAGATATGCTTTTAGATGAAAGATAGCCTATAGAAAAGTGAAGAAGTAAAGTAAGAAAAGAATATCTAATGATAAGTTTTCGTAGCAAGCACTAAAATATAAGTTAGAATATCCAAAATGTTAGTAATAATGTCATAATTACGAATCTGTATTCGGTTTGTCAAGATATGCTTGTAGATGAAAGTTAGCCTATAGAAAAGTGAAGAAGTAAAGTAAGAAAAGAATATCTAATGATAAGTTTTCGTAGCAAGCACTAAAATATAAGTTAGAATATCCAAAATGTTAGTAATTATGTCACAATTACGAATCTGTATTCGGTTTGTCAAGATATGCTTTTAGATGAAAGATAGCCTATAGAAAAGTGAAGAAGTAAAGTAAGAAAAGAATATCTAATGATAAGTTTTCGTAGCAAGCACTAAAATATAAGTTAGAATATCCAAAATGTTAGTAATTATGTCACAATTACGAATCTGTATTCGGTTTGTCAAGATATGCTTGTAGATGAAAGTTAGCCTATAGAAAAGTGAAGAAGTAAAGTAAGAAAAGAATATCTAATGATAAGTTTTCGTAGCAAGCACTAAAATATAAGTTAGAATATCCAAAATGTTAGTAATTATGTCACAATTACGAATCTGTATTCGGTTTGTCAAGATATGCTTGTAGATGAAAGTTAGCCTATAGAAAAGTGAAGAAGTAAAGTAAGAAAAGAATATCTAATGATAAGTTTTCGTAGCAAGCACTAAAATATAAGTTAGAATATCCAAAATGTTAGTAATAATGTCATAATTACGAATCTGTATTCGGTTTGTCAAGATATGCTTGTAGATGAAAGTTAGCCTATAGAAAAGTGAAGAAGTAAAGTAAGAAAAGAATATCTAATGATAAGTTTTCGTAGCAAGCACTAAAATATAAGTTAGAATATCCAAAATGTTAGTAATAATGTCATAATTACGAATCTGTATTCGGTTTGTCAAGATATGCTTTTAGATGAAAGATAGCCTATAGAAAAGTGAAGAAGTAAAGTAAGAAAAGAATATCTAATGATAAGTTTTCGTAGCAAGCACTAAAATATAAGTTAGAATATCCAAAATGTTAGTAATAATGTCATAATTACGAATCTGTATTCGGTTTGTCAAGATATGCTTGTAGATGAAAGTTAGCCTATAGAAAAGTGAAGAAGTAAAGTAAGAAAAGAATATCTAATGATAAGTTTTCGTAGCAAGCACTAAAATATAAGTTAGAATATCCAAAATGTTAGTAATTATGTCACAATTACGAATCTGTATTCGGTTTGTCAAGATATGCTTTTAGATGAAAGATAGCCTATAGAAAAGTGAAGAAGTAAAGTAAGAAAAGAATATCTAATGATAAGTTTTCGTAGCAAGCACTAAAATATAAGTTAGAATATCCAAAATGTTAGTAATTATGTCACAATTACGAATCTGTATTCGGTTTGTCAAGATATGCTTGTAGATGAAAGTTAGCCTATAGAAAAGTGAAGAAGTAAAGTAAGAAAAGAATATCTAATGATAAGTTTTCGTAGCAAGCACTAAAATATAAGTTAGAATATCCAAAATGTTAGTAATTATGTCACAATTACGAATCTGTATTCGGTTTGTCAAGATATGCTTGTAGATGAAAGTTAGCCTATAGAAAAGTGAAGAAGTAAAGTAAGAAAAGAATATCTAATGATAAGTTTTCGTAGCAAGCACTAAAATATAAGTTAGAATATCCAAAATGTTAGTAATAATGTCATAATTACGAATCTGTATTCGGTTTGTCAAGATATGCTTGTAGATGAAAGTTAGCCTATAGAAAAGTGAAGAAGTAAAGTAAGAAAAGAATATCTAATGATAAGTTTTCGTAGCAAGCACTAAAATATAAGTTAGAATATCCAAAATGTTAGTAATAATGTCATAATTACGAATCTGTATTCGGTTTGTCAAGATATGCTTTTAGATGAAAGATAGCCTATAGAAAAGTGAAGAAGTAAAGTAAGAAAAGAATATCTAATGATAAGTTTTCGTAGCAAGCACTAAAATATAAGTTAGAATATCCAAAATGTTAGTAATAATGTCATAATTACGAATCTGTATTCGGTTTGTCAAGATATGCTTGTAGATGAAAGTTAGCCTATAGAAAAGTGAAGAAGTAAAGTAAGAAAAGAATATCTAATGATAAGTTTTCGTAGCAAGCACTAAAATATAAGTTAGAATATCCAAAATGTTAGTAATTATGTCACAATTACGAATCTGTATTCGGTTTGTCAAGATATGCTTGTAGATGAAAGTTAGCCTATAGAAAAGTGAAGAAGTAAAGTAAGAAAAGAATATCTAATGATAAGTTTTCGTAGCAAGCACTAAAATATAAGTTAGAATATCCAAAATGTTAGTAATAATGTCATAATTACGAATCTGTATTCGGTTTGTCAAGATATGCTTTTAGATGAAAGATAGCCTATAGAAAAGTGAAGAAGTAAAGTAAGAAAAGAATATCTAATGATAAGTTTTCGTAGCAAGCACTAAAATATAAGTTAGAATATCCAAAATGTTAGTAATAATGTCATAATTACGAATCTGTATTCGGTTTGTCAAGATATGCTTGTAGATGAAAGTTAGCCTATAGAAAAGTGAAGAAGTAAAGTAAGAAAAGAATATCTAATGATAAGTTTTCGTAGCAAGCACTAAAATATAAGTTAGAATATCCAAAATGTTAGTAATTATGTCACAATTACGAATCTGTATTCGGTTTGTCAAGATATGCTTTTAGATGAAAGATAGCCTATAGAAAAGTGAAGAAGTAAAGTAAGAAAAGAATATCTAATGATAAGTTTTCGTAGCAAGCACTAAAATATAAGTTAGAATATCCAAAATGTTAGTAATTATGTCACAATTACGAATCTGTATTCGGTTTGTCAAGATATGCTTGTAGATGAAAGTTAGCCTATAGAAAAGTGAAGAAGTAAAGTAAGAAAAGAATATCTAATGATAAGTTTTCGTAGCAAGCACTAAAATATAAGTTAGAATATCCAAAATGTTAGTAATTATGTCACAATTACGAATCTGTATTCGGTTTGTCAAGATATGCTTGTAGATGAAAGTTAGCCTATAGAAAAGTGAAGAAGTAAAGTAAGAAAAGAATATCTAATGATAAGTTTTCGTAGCAAGCACTAAAATATAAGTTAGAATATCCAAAATGTTAGTAATAATGTCATAATTACGAATCTGTATTCGGTTTGTCAAGATATGCTTGTAGATGAAAGTTAGCCTATAGAAAAGTGAAGAAGTAAAGTAAGAAAAGAATATCTAATGATAAGTTTTCGTAGCAAGCACTAAAATATAAGTTAGAATATCCAAAATGTTAGTAATAATGTCATAATTACGAATCTGTATTCGGTTTGTCAAGATATGCTTTTAGATGAAAGATAGCCTATAGAAAAGTGAAGAAGTAAAGTAAGAAAAGAATATCTAATGATAAGTTTTCGTAGCAAGCACTAAAATATAAGTTAG
>CAMPDV010005811.1:0-27457 GCA_946699065.1 Loxodes magnus | reverse complement strand
TCTAATGATAAGTTTGCGTAGCAAGCACTAAAATATAAGTTAGAATATCCAAAATGTTAGTAATAATATAATAATTACGAATCTGTATTCGGTTTGTCAAGATATGCTTGTAGATCAAAGTTAGCCTATTAAAAGTGAAGAAGTAAAGTAAGAAAAGAAGATAGAATTTCAGTTTTAAGGAGTATGCTTTGAGAAGTAATAAGTATTTAGAAAAGTGAAGAAGTAAAGTAAGTAAAAGAATATCTAATGATAAGTTTGCGTAGCAAGCATTAAAACATAAGTTAGAATATCCAAAATGTTAGTAATAATATAATAATTACGAATCTGTATTCGGTTTGTCAAGATATGCTTGTAGATCAAAGTTAGCCTATTAAAAGTGAGAAGTAAAGTAAGAAAAGAAGATAGAATTTCAGTTTTAAGGAGTATGCTTTGAGAAGTAATAAGTATTTAGAAAGTGAAGAAGTAAAGTAAGTAAAAGAATATCTAATGATAAGTATTCGTAGCAAGCATTAAAACATAAGTTAGAATATCCAAAATGTTAGTAATAATATAATAATTACGAATCTGTATTCGGTTTGTCAAGATATGCTTGTAGATCAAAGTTAGCCTATTAAAAGTGAAGAAGTAAAGTAAGAAAAGAAGATAGAATTTCAGTTTTAAGGAGTATGCTTTGAGAAGTAATAAGTATTTAGAAAAGTGAAGAAGTAAAGTAAGTAAAAGAATATCTAATGATAAGTATTCGTAGCAAGCATTAAAACATAAGTTAGAATATCCAAAATGTTAGTAATAATATAATAATTACGAAATCTGTATTCGGTTTGTCAAGATATGCTTGTAGATCAAAGTTAGCCTATTAAAAGTGAAGAAGTAAAGTAAGAAACGAATATCTAATGATAAGTTTGCGTAGCAAGCACTAAAATATAAGTTAGAATATCCAAAACTGTTAGTAATAATATAATAATTACGAATCTGTATTCGGTTTGTCAAGATATGCTTGTAGATCAAAGTTAGCCTATTAAAAGTGAAGAAGTAAAGTAAGAAAAGAAGATAGAATTTCAGTTTTAAGGAGTATGCTTTGAGAAGTAATAAGTATTTAGAAAAGTGAAGAAGTAAAGTAAGTAAAAGAATATCTAATGATAAGTTTGCGTAGCAAGCATTAAAACATAAGTTAGAATATCCAAAATGTTAGTAATAATATAATAATTACGAATCTGTATTCGGTTTGTCAAGATATGCTTGTAGATCAAAGTTAGCCTATTAAAAGTGAAGAAGTAAAGTAAGAAAAGAAGATAGAATTTCAGTTTTAAGGAGTATGCTTTGAGAAGTAATAAGTATTTAGAAAAGTGAAGAAGTAAAGTAAGTAAAAGAATATCTAATGATAAGTATTCGTAGCAAGCATTAAAACATAAGTTAGAATATCCAAAATGTTAGTAATAATATAATAATTACGAATCTGTATTCGTTTGTCAAGATATGCTTGTAGATCAAAGTTAGCCTATTAAAAGTGAAGAAGTAAAGTAAGAAAAGAAGATAGAATTTCAGTTTTAAGGAGTATGCTTTGAGAAGTAATAAGTATTTAGAAAAGTGAAGAAGTAAAGTAAGTAAAAGAATATCTAATGATAAGTATTCGTAGCAAGCATTAAAACATAAGTTAGAATATCCAAAATGTTAGTAATAATATAATAATTACGAATCTGTATTCGGTTTGTCAAGATATGCTTGTAGATCAAAGTTAGCCTATTAAAAGTGAAGAAGTAAAGTAAGAAAAGAATATCTAATGATAAGTTTGCGTAGCAAGCACTAAAATATAAGTTAGAATATCCAAAATGTTAGTAATAATATAATAATTACGAATCTGTATTCGGTTTGTCAAGATATGCTTGTAGATGAAAGTTAGCCTATTAAAAGTGAAGAAGTAAAGTAAGTAAAAGAATATCTAATGATAAGTATTCGTAGCAAGCATTAAAACATAAGTTAGAATATCCAAAATGTTAGTAATAATATAATAATTACGAATCTGTATTCGGTTTGTCAAGATATGCTTGTAGATCAAAGTTAGCCTATTAAAAGTGGAAGAAGTAAAGTAAGAAAAGAATATCTAATGATAAGTTTTCGTAGCAAGCATTAAAACATAAGTTAGAATATCCAAAATGTTAGTAATAATATAATAATTACGAATCTGTATTCGGTTTGTCAAGATATGCTTGTAGATCAAAGTTAGCCTATTAAAAGTGAAGAAGTAAAGTAAGTAAAAGAATATCTAATGATAAGTTTGCGTAGCAAGCACTAAAATATAAGTTAGAATATCCAAAATGTTAGTAATAATATAATAATTACGAATCTGTATTCGGTTTGTCAAGATATGCTTGTAGATCAAAGTTAGCCTATTAAAAGTGAAGAAGTAAAGTAAGAAAAGAATATCTAATGATAAGTTTGCGTAGCAAGCACTAAAATATAAGTTAGAATATCCAAAATGTTAGTAATAATATAATAATTACGAATCTGTATTCGGTTTGTCAAGATATGCTTGTAGATGAAAGTTAGCCTATTAAAAGTGAAGAAGTAAAGTAAGTAAAAGAATATCTAATGATAAGTATTCGTAGCAAGCATTAAAACATAAGTTAGAATATCCAAAATGTTAGTAATAATATAATAATTACGAATCTGTATTCGGTTTGTCAAGATATGCTTGTAGATCAAGTTAGCCTATTAAAAGTGAAGAAGTAAAGTAAGTAAAAGAATATCTAATGATAAGTATTCGTAGCAAGCATTAAAACATAAGTTAGAATATCCAAAATGTTAGTAATAATATAATAATTACGAATCTGTATTCGGTTTGTCAAGATATGCTTGTAGATGAAAGTTAGCCTATTAAAAGTGAAGAAGTAAAGTAAGTAAAAGAATATCTAATGATAAGTATTCGTAGCAAGCATTAAAATATAAGTTAGAATATCCAAAATGTTAGTAATAATATAATAATTACGATCTGTATTCGGTTTGTCAAGATATGCTTGTAGATCAAAGTTAGCCTATTAAAAGTGAAGAAGTAAAGTAAGAAAGAAGATAGAATTTCAGTTTTAAGGAGTATGCTTTGAGAAGTAATAAGTATTTAGAAAAGTGAAGAAGTAAAGTAAGTAAAAGAATATCTAATGATAAGTTTGCGTAGCAAGCATTAAAACATAAGTTAGAATATCCAAAATGTTAGTAATAATATAATAATTACGAATCTGTATTCGGTTTGTCAAGATATGCTTGTAGATCAAAGTTAGCCTATTAAAAGTGAAGAAGTAAAGTAAGAAAAGAAGATAGAATTTCAGTTTTAAGGAGTATGCTTTGAGAAGTAATAAGTATTTAGAAAAGTGAAGAAGTAAAGTAAGTAAAAGAATATCTAATGATAAGTATTCGTAGCAAGCATTAAAACATAAGTTAGAATATCCAAAATGTTAGTAATAATATAATAATTACGAATCTGTATTCGGTTTGTCAAGATATGCTTGTAGATCAAAGTTAGCCTATTAAAAGTGAAGAAGTAAAGTAAGAAAAGAAGATAGAATTTCAGTTCTTAAGGAGTATGCTTTGAGAAGTAATAAGTATTTAGAAAAGTGAAGAAGTAAAGTAAGTAAAAGAATATCTAATGATAAGTATTCGTAGCAAGCATTAAAACATAAGTTAGAATATCCAAAATGTTAGTAATAATATAATAATTACGAATCTGTATTCGGTTTGTCAAGATATGCTTGTAGATCAAAGTTAGCCTATTAAAAGTGAAGAAGTAAAGTAAGAAAAGAATATCTAATGATAAGTTTGCGTAGCAAGCACTAAAATATAAGTTAGAATATCCAAAATGTTAGTAATAATATAATAATTACGAATCTGTATTCGGTTTGTCAAGATATGCTTGTAGATGAAAGTTAGCCTATTAAAAGTGAAGAAGTAAAGTAAGTAAAAGAATATCTAATGATAAGTATTCGTAGCAAGCATTAAAACATAAGTTAGAATATCCAAAATGTTAGTAATAATATAATAATTACGAATCTGTATTCGGTTTGTCAAGATATGCTTGTAGATCAAAGTTAGCCTATTAAAAGTGAAGAAGTAAAGTAAGAAAAGAATATCTAATGATAAGTTTTCGTAGCAAGCATTAAAACATAAGTTAGAATATCCAAAATGTTAGTAATAATATAATAATTACGAATCTGTATTCGGTTTGTCAAGATATGCTTGTAGATCAAAGTTAGCCTATTAAAAGTGAAGAAGTAAAGTAAGTAAAAGAATATCTAATGATAAGTTTGCGTAGCAAGCACTAAAATATAAGTTAGAATATCCAAAATGTTAGTAATAATATAATAATTACGAATCTGTATTCGGTTTGTCAAGATATGCTTGTAGATCAAAGTTAGCTATTAAAGTGAAGAAGTAAAGTAAGTAAAAGAATATCTAATGATAAGTATTCGTAGCAAGCATTAAAACATAAGTTAGAATATCCAAAATGTTAGTAATAATATAATAATTACGAATCTGTATTCGGTTTGTCAAGATATGCTTGTAGATCAAAGTTAGCCTATTAAAAGTGAAGAAGTAAAGTAAGAAAAGAATATCTAATGATAAGTTTGCGTAGCAAGCACTAAAATATAAGTTAGAATATCCAAAATGTTAGTAATAATATAATAATTACGAATCTGTATTCGGTTTGTCAAGATATGCTTGTAGATGAAAGTTAGCCTATTAAAAGTGAAGAAGTAAAGTAAGTAAAAGAATATCTAATGATAAGTATTCGTAGCAAGCATTAAAACATAAGTTAGAATATCCAAAATGTTAGTAATAATATAATAATTACGAATCTGTATTCGGTTTGTCAAGATATGCTTGTAGATCAAAGTTAGCCTATTAAAAGTGAAGAAGTAAAGTAAGTAAAAGAATATCTAATGATAAGTATTCGTAGCAAGCATTAAAACATAAGTTAGAATATCCAAAATGTTAGTAATAATATAATAATTACGAATCTGTATTCGGTTTGTCAAGATATGCTTGTAGATGAAAGTTAGCCTATTAAAAGTGAAGAAGTAAAGTAAGTAAAAGAATATCTAATGATAAGTATTCGTAGCAAGCATTAAAATATAAGTTAGAATATCCAAAATGTTAGTAATAATATAATAATTACGAATCTGTATTCGGTTTGTCAAGATATGCTGTGTAGATCAAAGTTAGCCTATTAAAAGTGAAGAAGTAAAGTAAGAAAAGAAGATAGAATTTCAGTTTTAAGGAGTATGCTTTGAGAAGTAATAAGTATTTAGAAAAGTGAAGAAGTAAAGTAAGTAAAAGAATATCTAATGATAAGTTTGCGTAGCAAGCATTAAAACATAAGTTAGAATATCCAAAATGTTAGTAATAATATAATAATTACGAATCTGTATTCGGTTTGTCAAGATATGCTTGTAGATCAAAGTTAGCCTATTAAAAGTGAAGAAGTAAAGTAAGAAAAGAAGATAGAATTTCAGTTTTAAGGAGTATGCTTTGAGAAGTAATAAGTATTTAGAAAAGTGAAGAAGTAAAGTAAGTAAAAGAATATCTAATGATAAGTATTCGTAGCAAGCATTAAAACATAAGTTAGAATATCCAAAATGTTAGTAATAATATAATAATTACGAATCTGTATTCGGTTTGTCAAGATATGCTTGTAGATCAAAGTTAGCCTATTAAAAGTGAAGAAGTAAAGTAAGAAAAGAAGATAGAATTTCAGTTTTAAGGAGTATGCTTTGAGAAGTAATAAGTATTTAGAAAAGTGAAGAAGTAAAGTAAGTAAAAGAATATCTAATGATAAGTATTCGTAGCAAGCATTAAAACATAAGTTAGAATATCCAAAATGTTAGTAATAATATAATAATTACGAATCTGTATTCGGTTTGTCAAGATATGCTTGTAGATCAAAGTTAGCCTATTAAAAGTGAAGAAGTAAAGTAAGAAAAGAATATCTAATGATAAGTTTGCGTAGCAAGCACTAAAATATAAGTTAGAATATCCAAAATGTTAGTAATAATATAATAATTACGAATCTGTATTCGGTTTGTCAAGATATGCTTGTAGATGAAAGTTAGCCTATTAAAAGTGAAGAAGTAAAGTAAGTAAAAGAATATCTAATGATAAGTATTCGTAGCAAGCATTAAAACATAAGTTAGAATATCCAAAATGTTAGTAATAATATAATAATTACGAATCTGTATTCGGTTTGTCAAGATATGCTTGTAGATCAAAGTTAGCCTATTAAAAGTGAAGAAGTAAAGTAAGAAAGAATATCTAATGATAAGTTTTCGTAGCAAGCATTAAAACACTAAGTTAGAATATCCAAAATGTTAGTAATAATATAATAATTACGAATCTGTATTCGGTTTGTCAAGATATGCTTGTAGATCAAAGTTAGCCTATTAAAAGTGAAGAAGTAAAGTAAGTAAAAGAATATCTAATGATAAGTTTGCGTAGCAAGCACTAAAATATAAGTTAGAATATCCAAAATGTTAGTAATAATATAATAATTACGAATCTGTATTCGGTTTGTCAAGATATGCTTGTAGATCAAAGTTAGCCTATTAAAAGTGAAGAAGTAAAGTAAGAAAAGAAGATAGAATTTCAGTTTTAAGGAGTATGCTTTGAGAAGTAATAAGTATTTAGAAAAGTGAAGAAGTAAAGTAAGTAAAAGAATATCTAATGATAAGTATTCGTAGCAAGCATTAAAACATAAGTTAGAATATCCAAAATGTTAGTAATAATATATAATTACGAATCTGTATTCGGTTTGTCAAGATATGCTTGTAGATCAAAGTTAGCCTATTAAAAGTGAAGAAGTAAAGTAAGAAAAGAAGATAGAATTTCAGTTTTAAGGAGTATGCTTTGAGAAGTAATAAGTATTTAGAAAAGTGAAGAAGTAAAGTAAGTAAAAGAATATCTAATGATAAGTATTCGTAGCAAGCATTAAAACATAAGTTAGAATATCCAAAATGTTAGTAATAATATAATAATTACGAATCTGTATTCGGTTTGTCAAGATATGCTTGTAGATCAAAGTTAGCCTATTACAAAGTGAAGAAGTAAAGTAAGAAAAGAATATCTAATGATAAGTTTGCGTAGCAAGCACTAAAATATAAGTTAGAATATCCAAAATGTTAGTAATAATATAATAATTACGAATCTGTATTCGGTTTGTCAAGATATGCTTGTAGATGAAAGTTAGCCTATTAAAAGTGAAGAAGTAAAGTAAGTAAAAGAATATCTAATGATAAGTATTCGTAGCAAGCATTAAAACATAAGTTAGAATATCCAAAATGTTAGTAATAATATAATAATTACGAATCTGTATTCGGTTTGTCAAGATATGCTTGTAGATCAAAGTTAGCCTATTAAAAGTGAAGAAGTAAAGTAAGAAAAGAATATCTAATGATAAGTTTCGTAGCAAGCATGAAAACATAAGTTAGAATATCCAAAATGTTAGTAATAATATAATAATTACGAATCTGTATTCGGTTTGTCAAGATATGCTTGTAGATCAAAGTTAGCCTATTAAAAGTGAAGAAGTAAAGTAAGTAAAAGAATATCTAATGATAAGTCTTGCGTAGCAAGCACTAAAATATAAGTCTAGAATATCCAAAATGTTAGTAATAATATAATAATTACGAATCTGTATTCGGTTTGTCAAGATATGCTTGTAGATCAAAGTTAGCCTATTAAAAGTGAAGAAGTAAAGTAAGAAAGAAGATAGAATTTCAGTTTTAAGGAGTATGCTTTGAGAAGTAATAAGTATTTAGAAAAGTGAAGAAGTAAAGTAAGTAAAAGAATATCTAATGATAAGTATTCGTAGCAAGCATTAAAACATAAGTTAGAATATCCAAAATGTTAGTAATAATATAATAATTACGAATCTGTATTCGGTTTGTCAAGATATGCTTGTAGATCAAAGTTAGCTATTAAAAGTGAAGAAGTAAAGTAAGAAAAGAAGATAGAATTTCAGTTTTAAGGAGTATGCTTTGAGAAGTAATAAGTATTTGTAGAAAAGTGAAGAAGTAAAGTCAAGTAAAAGAATATCTAATGATAAGTATTCGTAGCAAGCATTAAAACATAAGTTAGAATATCCAAAATGTTAGTAATAATATAATAATTACGAATCTGTATTCGGTTTGTCAAGATATGCTTGTAGATCAAAGTTAGCCTATTAAAAGTGAAGAAGTAAAGTAAGAAAAGAATATCTAATGATAAGTTTGCGTAGCAAGCACTAAAATATAAGTTAGAATATCCAAAATGTTAGTAATAATATAATAATTACGAATCTGTATTCGGTTTGTCAAGATATGCTTGTAGATGAAAGTTAGCCTATTAAAAGTGAAGAAGTAAAGTAAGTAAAAGAATATCTAATGATAAGTATTCGTAGCAAGCATTAAAACATAAGTTAGAATATCCAAAATGTTAGTAATAATATAATAATTACGAATCTGTATTCGGTTTGTCAAGATATGCTTGTAGATCAAAGTAGCCTATTAAAAGTGAAGAAGTAAAGTAAGAAAAGAATATCTAATGATAAGTTTTCGTAGCAAGCATTAAAACATAAGTTAGAATATCCAAAATGTTAGTAATAATATAATAATTACGAATCTGTATTCGGTTTGTCAAGATATGCTTGTAGATCAAAGTTAGCCTATTAAAAGTGAAGAAGTAAAGTAAGTAAAGAATATCTAATGATAAGTTTGCGTAGCAAGCACTAAAATATAAGTTAGAATATCCAAATGTTAGTAATAATATAATAATTACGAATCTGTATTCGGTTTGTCAAGATATGCTTGTAGATCAAGTTAGCTCTATTAAAAGTGAAGAAGTAAAGTAAGAAAAGAATATCTAATGATAAGTTTTCGTAGCAAGCATTAAAACATAAGTTAGAATATCCAAAATGTTAGTAATAATATAATAATTACGAATCTGTATTCGGTTTGTCAAGATATGCTTGTAGATCAAAGTTAGCCTATTAAAGTGAAGAAGTAAAGTAAGTAAAAGAATATCTAATGATAAGTATTCGTAGCAAGCATTAAAACATAAGTTAGAATATCCAAAATGTTAGTAATAATATAATAATTACGAATCTGTATTCGGTTTGTCAAGATATGCTTGTAGATCAAAGTTAGCCTATTAAAAGTGAAGAAGTAAAGTAAGAAAAGAATATCTAATGATAAGTTTTCGTAGCAAGCATTAAAACATAAGTTAGAATATCCAAAATGTTAGTAATAATATAATAATTACGAATCTGTATTCGGTTTGTCAAGATATGCTTGTAGATCAAAGTTAGCCTATTAAAAGTGAAGAAGTAAAGTAAGAAAAGAATATCTAATGATAAGTTTGCGTAGCAAGCACTAAAATATAAGTTAGAATATCCAAAATGTTAGTAATAATATAATAATTACGAATCTGTATTCGGTTTGTCAAGATATGCTTGTAGATGAAAGTTAGCCTATTAAAAGTGAAGAAGTAAAGTAAGTAAAAGAATATCTAATGATAAGTATTCGTAGCAAGCATTAAAACATAAGTTAGAATATCCAAAATGTTAGTAATAATAATAATTACGAATCTGTATTCGGTTTGTCAAGATATGCTTGTAGATCAAAGTTAGCCTATTAAAAGTGAAGAAGTAAAGTAAGAAAAGAATATCTAATGATAAGTTTTCGTAGCAAGCATTAAAACATAAGTTAGAATATCCAAAATGTTAGTAATAATATAATAATTACGAATCTGTATTCGGTTTGTCAAGATATGCTTGTAGATCAAAGTTAGCCTATTAAAAGTGAAGAAGTAAAGTAAGTAAAAGAATATCTAATGATAAGTTTGCGTAGCATAGCACTAAAATATAAGTTAGAATATCCAAAATGTTAGTAATAATATAATAATTACGAATCTGTATTCGGTTTGTCAAGATATGCTTGTAGATCAAAGTTAGCCTATTAAAAGTGAAGAAGTAAAGTAAGTAAAAGAATATCTAATGATAAGTATTCGTAGCAAGCATTAAAACATAAGTTAGAATATCCAAAATGTTAGTAATAATATAATAATTACGAATCTGTATTCGGTTTGTCAAGATATGCTTGTAGATCAAAGTTAGCCTATTAAAAGTGAAGAAGTAAAGTAAGAAAAGAATATCTAATGATAAGTTTGCGTAGCAAGCACTAAAATATAAGTTAGAATATCCAAAATGTTAGTAATAATATAATAATTACGAATCTGTATTCGGTTTGTCAAGATATGCTTGTAGATGAAAGTTAGCCTATTAAAAGTGAAGAAGTAAAGTAAGTAAAAGAATATCTAATGATAAGTATTCGTAGCAAGCATTAAAACATAAGTTAGAATATCCAAAATGTTAGTAATAATATAATAATTACGAATCTGTATTCGGTTTGTCAAGATATGCTTGTAGATCAAAGTTAGCCTATTAAAAGTGAAGAAGTAAAGTAAGAAAAGAAGATAGAATTTCAGTTTTAAGGAGTATGCTTTGAGAAGTAATAAGTATTTAGAAAAGTGAAGAAGTAAAGTAAGTAAAAGAATATCTAATGATAAGTATTCGTAGCAAGCATTAAAACATAAGTTAGAATATCCAAAATGTTAGTAATAATATAATAATTACGAATCTGTATTCGGTTTGTCAAGATATGCTTGTAGATCAAAGTAGCCTATTAAAAGTGAAGAAGTAAAGTAAGAAAAGAAGATAGAATTTCAGTTTTAAGGAGTATGCTTTGAGAAGTAATAAGTATTTAGAAAAGTGAAGAAGTAAAGTAAGTAAAAGAATATCTAATGATAAGTATTCGTAGCAAGCATTAAAACATAAGTTAGAATATCCAAAATGTTAGTAATAATATAATACTAACATTTTGGATATTTCTAACTTATGTTTTAATGCTTGCTACGAATACTTATCATTAGATATTCTTTTACTTACTTTACTTCTTCACTTTTCTAAAGTTAGCCTATTAAAAGTCAAAGCATACTCCTTAAAACTGAAATTCTATCTTCTTTTCTTACTTTACTTCTTCACTTTTAATAGGCTAACTTTGATCTACAAGCATATCTTGACAAACCGAATACAGATTCGTAATTATTATATTATTACTAACATTTTGGATATTCTAACTTATGTTTTAATGCTTGCTACGAATACTTATCATTAGATATTCTTTTACTTACTTTACTTCTTCACTTTTCTAAATAGCATACTCCTTAAAACTGAAATTCTATCTTCTTTTCTTACTTTACTTCTTCACTTTTAATAGGCTAACTTTGATCTACAAGCATATCTTGACAAACCGAATACAGATTCGTAATTATTATATTATTACTAACATTTTGGATATTCTAACTTATGTTTTAATGCTTGCTACGAATACTTATCATTAGATATTCTTTTACTTACTTTACTTCTTCACTTTTAATAGGCTAACTTTCATCTACAAGCATATCTTGACAAACCGAATACAGATTCGTAATTATTATATTATTACTAACATTTTGGATATTCTAACTTATATTTTAGTGCTTGCTACGCAAACTTATCATTAGATATTCTTTTCTTACTTTACTTCTTCACTTTTAATAGGCTAACTTTGATCTACAAGCATATCTTGACAAACCGAATACAGATTCGTAATTATTATATTATTACTAACATTTTGGATATTCTAACTTATGTTTTAATGCTTGCTACGCAATACTTATCATTAGATATTCTTTTACTTACTTTACTTCTTCACTTTTAATAGGCTAACTTTGATCTACAAGCATATCTTGACAAACCGAATACAGATTCGTAATTATTATATTATTACTAACATTTTGGATATTCTAACTTATATTTTAGTGCTTGCTACGCAAACTTATCATTAGATATTCTTTTACTTACTTTACTTCTTCACTTTTAATAGGCTAACTTTGATCTACAAGCATATCTTGACAAACCGAATACAGATTCGTAATTATTATATTATTACTAACATTTTGGATATTCTAACTTATGTTTTAATGCTTGCTACGCAAACTTATCATTAGATATTCTTTTCTTACTTTACTTCTTCACTTTTAATAGGCTAACTTTGATCTACAAGCATATCTTGACAAACCGAATACAGATTCGTAATTATTATATTATTACTAACATTTTGGATATTCTAACTTATGTTTTAATGCTTGCTACGAATACTTATCATTAGATATTCTTTTACTTACTTTACTTCTTCACTTTTAATAGGCTAACTTTCATCTACAAGCATATCTTGACAAACCGAATACAGATTCGTAATTATTATATTATTACTAACATTTTGGATATTCTAACTTATATTTTAGTGCTTGCTACGCAAACTTATCATTAGATATTCTTTTCTTACTTTACTTCTTCACTTTTAATAGGCTAACTTTGATCTACAAGCATATCTTGACAAACCGAATACAGATTCGTAATTATTATATTATTACTAACATTTTGGATATTCTAACTTATGTTTTAATGCTTGCTACGAAAACTTATCATTAGATATTCTTTTCTTACTTTACTTCTTCACTTTTAATAGGCTAACTTTGATCTACAAGCATATCTTGACAAACCGAATACAGATTCGTAATTATTATATTATTACTAACATTTTGGATATTCTAACTTATGTTTTAATGCTTGCTACGAATACTTATCATTAGATATTCTTTTACTTACTTTACTTCTTCACTTTTAATAGGCTAACTTTGATCTACAAGCATATCTTGACAAACCGAATACAGATTCGTAATTATTATATTATTACTAACATTTTGGATATTCTAACTTATGTTTTAATGCTTGCTACGAAAACTTATCATTAGATATTCTTTTCTTACTTTACTTCTTCACTTTTAATAGGCTAACTTTGATCTACAAGCATATCTTGACAAACCGAATACAGATTCGTAATTATTATATTATTACTAACATTTTGGATATTCTAACTTATATTTTAGTGCTTGCTACGCAAACTTATCATTAGATATTCTTTTACTTACTTTACTTCTTCACTTTTAATAGGCTAACTTTGATCTACAAGCATATCTTGACAAACCGAATACAGATTCGTAATTATTATATTATTACTAACATTTTGGATATTCTAACTTATGTTTTAATGCTTGCTACGAAAACTTATCATTAGATATTCTTTTCTTACTTTACTTCTTCACTTTTAATAGGCTAACTTTGATCTACAAGCATATCTTGACAAACCGAATACAGATTCGTAATTATTATATTATTACTAACATTTTGGATATTCTAACTTATGTTTTAATGCTTGCTACGAATACTTATCATTAGATATTCTTTTACTTACTTTACTTCTTCACTTTTAATAGGCTAACTTTCATCTACAAGCATATCTTGACAAACCGAATACAGATTCGTAATTATTATATTATTACTAACATTTTGGATATTCTAACTTATATTTTAGTGCTTGCTACGCAAACTTATCATTAGATATTCTTTTCTTACTTTACTTCTTCACTTTTAATAGGCTAACTTTGATCTACAAGCATATCTTGACAAACCGAATACAGATTCGTAATTATTATATTATTACTAACATTTTGGATATTCTAACTTATGTTTTAATGCTTGCTACGAATACTTATCATTAGATATTCTTTTACTTACTTTACTTCTTCACTTTTCTAAATACTTATTACTTCTCAAAGCATACTCCTTAAAACTGAAATTCTATCTTCTTTTCTTACTTTACTTCTTCACTTTTAATAGGCTAACTTTGATCTACAAGCATATCTTGACAAACCGAATACAGATTCGTAATTATTATATTATTACTAACATTTTGGATATTCTAACTTATGTTTTAATGCTTGCTACGAATACTTATCATTAGATATTCTTTTACTTACTTTACTTCTTCACTTTTCTAAATACTTATTACTTCTCAAAGCATACTCCTTAAAACTGAAATTCTATCTTCTTTTCTTACTTTACTTCTTCACTTTTAATAGGCTAACTTTGATCTACAAGCATATCTTGACAAACCGAATACAGATTCGTAATTATTATATTATTACTAACATTTTGGATATTCTAACTTATATTTTAGTGCTTGCTACGCAAACTTATCATTAGATATTCTTTTACTTACTTTACTTCTTCACTTTTAATAGGCTAACTTTGATCTACAAGCATATCTTGACAAACCGAATACAGATTCGTAATTATTATATTATTACTAACATTTTGGATATTCTAACTTATGTTTTAATGCTTGCTACGAAAACTTATCATTAGATATTCTTTTCTTACTTTACTTCTTCACTTTTAATAGGCTAACTTTGATCTACAAGCATATCTTGACAAACCGAATACAGATTCGTAATTATTATATTATTACTAACATTTTGGATATTCTAACTTATGTTTTAATGCTTGCTACGAATACTTATCATTAGATATTCTTTTACTTACTTTACTTCTTCACTTTTAATAGGCTAACTTTCATCTACAAGCATATCTTGACAAACCGAATACAGATTCGTAATTATTATATTATTACTAACATTTTGGATATTCTAACTTATATTTTAGTGCTTGCTACGCAAACTTATCATTAGATATTCTTTTCTTACTTTACTTCTTCACTTTTAATAGGCTAACTTTGATCTACAAGCATATCTTGACAAACCGAATACAGATTCGTAATTATTATATTATTACTAACATTTTGGATATTCTAACTTATGTTTTAATGCTTGCTACGAATACTTATCATTAGATATTCTTTTACTTACTTTACTTCTTCACTTTTCTAAATACTTATTACTTCTCAAAGCATACTCCTTAAAACTGAAATTCTATCTTCTTTTCTTACTTTACTTCTTCACTTTTAATAGGCTAACTTTGATCTACAAGCATATCTTGACAAACCGAATACAGATTCGTAATTATTATATTATTACTAACATTTTGGATATTCTAACTTATGTTTTAATGCTTGCTACGAATACTTATCATTAGATATTCTTTTACTTACTTTACTTCTTCACTTTTCTAAATACTTATTACTTCTCAAAGCATACTCCTTAAAAACTGAAATTCTATCTTCTTTTCTTACTTTACTTCTTCACTTTTAATAGGCTAACTTTGATCTACAAGCATATCTTGACAAACCGAATACAGATTCGTAATTATTATATTATTACTAACATTTTGGATATTCTAACTTATATTTTAGTGCTTGCTACGCAAACTTATCATTAGATATTCTTTTACTTACTTTACTTCTTCACTTTTAATAGGCTAACTTTGATCTACAAGCATATCTTGACAAACCGAATACAGATTCGTAATTATTATATTATTACTAACATTTTGGATATTCTAACTTATGTTTTAATGCTTGCTACGAAAACTTATCATTAGATATTCTTTTCTTACTTTACTTCTTCACTTTTAATAGGCTAACTTTGATCTACAAGCATATCTTGACAAACCGAATACAGATTCGTAATTATTATATTATTACTAACATTTTGGATATTCTAACTTATGTTTTAATGCTTGCTACGAATACTTATCATTAGATATTCTTTTACTTACTTTACTTCTTCACTTTTAATAGGCTAACTTTCATCTACAAGCATATCTTGACAAACCGAATACAGATTCGTAATTATTATATTATTACTAACATTTTGGATATTCTAACTTATATTTTAGTGCTTGCTACGCAAACTTATCATTAGATATTCTTTTCTTACTTTACTTCTTCACTTTTAATAGGCTAACTTTGATCTACAAGCATATCTTGACAAACCGAATACAGATTCGTAATTATTATATTATTACTAACATTTTGGATATTCTAACTTATGTTTTAATGCTTGCTACGAATACTTATCATTAGATATTCTTTTACTTACTTTACTTCTTCACTTTTCTAAATACTTATTACTTCTCAAAGCATACTCCTTACAAACTGAAATTCTATCTTCTTTTCTTACTTTACTTCTTCACTTTTAATAGGCTAACTTTGATCTACAAGCATATCTTGACAAACCGAATACAGATTCGTAATTATTATATTATTACTAACATTTTGGATATTCTAACTTATGATTTAATGCTTGCTACGAATACTTATCATTAGATATTCTTTTACTTACTAACTTCTTCACTTTTCTAAATACTTATTACTTCTCAAAGCATACTCCTTAAAACTGATCATTCTATCTTCTTTTTCTTACTTTACTTCTTCACTTTTAATAGGCTAACTTTGATCTACAAGCATATCTTGACAAACCGAATACAGATTCGTAATTATTATATTATTACTAACATTTTGGATATTCTAACTTATGTTTTAATGCTTGCTACGCAAACTTATCATTAGATATTCTTTTACTTACTTTACTTCTTCACTTTTCTAAATACTTATTACTTCTCAAAGCATACTCCTTTAAAACTGAAATTCTATCTTCATTTTCTTTTACTTTACTTCTTCACTTTTAATAGGCTAACTTTGATCTACAAGCATATCTTGACAAACCGAATACAGATTCGTAATTATTATATTATTACTAACATTTTGGATATTCTAACTTATATTTTAATGCTTGCTACGAATACTTATCATTAGATATTCTTTTACTTACTTTACTTCTTCACTTTTAATAGGCTAACTTTCATCTACAAGCATATCTTGACAAACCGAATACAGATTCGTAATTATTATATTATTACTAACATTTTGGATATTCTAACTTATGTTTTAATGCTTGCTACGAATACTTATCATTAGATATTCTTTTACTTACTTTACTTCTTCACTTTTAATAGGCTAACTTTGATCTACAAGCATATCTTGACAAACCGAATACAGATTCGTAATTATTATATTATTACTAACATTTTGGATATTCTAACTTATGTTTTAATGCTTGCTACGAATACTTATCATTAGATATTCTTTTACTTACTTTACTTCTTCACTTTTAATAGGCTAACTTTCATCTACAAGCATATCTTGACAAACCGAATACAGATTCGTAATTATTATATTATTACTAACATTTTGGATATTCTAACTTATATTTTAGTGCTTGCTACGCAAACTTATCATTAGATATTCTTTTCTTACTTTACTTCTTCACTTTTAATAGGCTAACTTTGATCTACAAGCATATCTTGACAAACCGAATACAGATTCGTAATTATTATATTATTACTAACATTTTGGATATTCTAACTTATGTTTTAATGCTTGCTACGAATACTTATCATTAGATATTCTTTTACTTACTTTACTTCTTCACTTTTAATAGGCTAACTTTGATCTACAAGCATATCTTGACAAACCGAATACAGATTCGTAATTATTATATTATTACTAACATTTTGGATATTCTAACTTATATTTTAGTGCTTGCTACGCAAACTTATCATTAGATATTCTTTTACTTACTTTACTTCTTCACTTTTAATAGGCTAACTTTGATCTACAAGCATATCTTGACAAACCGAATACAGATTCGTAATTATTATATTATTACTAACATTTTGGATATTCTAACTTATATTTTAATGCTTGCTACGCAAACTTATCATTAGATATTCTTTTCTTACTTTACTTCTTCACTTTTAATAGGCTAACTTTGATCTACAAGCATATCTTGACAAACCGAATACAGATTCGTAATTATTATATTATTACTAACATTTTGGATATTCTAACTTATGTTTTAATGCTTGCTACGAATACTTATCATTAGATATTCTTTTACTTACTTTACTTCTTCACTTTTAATAGGCTAACTTTCATCTACAAGCATATCTTGACAAACCGAATACAGATTCGTAATTATTATATTATTACTAACATTTTGGATATTCTAACTTATATTTTAGTGCTTGCTACGCAAACTTATCATTAGATATTCTTTTCTTACTTTACTTCTTCACTTTTAATAGGCTAACTTTGATCTACAAGCATATCTTGACAAACCGAATACAGATTCGTAATTATTATATTATTACTAACATTTTGGATATTCTAACTTATGTTTTAATGCTTGCTACGAATACTTATCATTAGATATTCTTTTACTTACTTTACTTCTTCACTTTTCTAAATACTTATCTACTTCTCAAAGCATACTCCTTATTAAACTGGAAATTCTATCTTCTTTTCTTACTTTACTTCTTCACTTTTAATAGGCTAACTTTGATCTACAAGCATATCTTGACAAACCGAATACAGATTCGTAATTATTATATTATTACTAACATTTTGGATATTCTAACTTATGTTTTAATGCTTGCTACGAATACTTATCATTAGATATTCTTTTACTTACTTTACTTCTTCACTTTTCTAAATACTTATTACTTCTCTACAAGCATACTCTTGACAAACCGAATTTCGTAAAACTGAAATTCTATCTTCTTTTCTTACTTTACTTCTTCACTTTTAATAGGCTAACTTTGATCTACAAGCATATCTTGACAAACCGAATACAGATTCGTAATTATTATATTATTACTAACATTTTGGATATTCTAACTTATGTTTTAATGCTTGCTACGCAAACTTATCATTAGATATTCTTTTACTTACTTTACTTCTTCACTTTTCTAAATACTTATTACTTCTCAAAGCATACTCCTTAAAACTGAAATTCTATCTTCTTTTCTTACTTTACTTCTTCACTTTTAATAGGCTAACTTTGATCTACAAGCATATCTTGACAAACCGAATACAGATTCGTAATTATTATATTATTACTAACATTTTGGATATTCTAACTTATATTTTAATGCTTGCTACGAATACTTATCATTAGATATTCTTTTACTTACTTTACTTCTTCACTTTTAATAGGCTATTACTTTCATCTAAAGCATATCTTGACAAACCGAATACAGATTCGTAATTATTATATTATTACTAACATTTTGGATATTCTAACTTATGTTTTAATGCTTGCTACGAATACTTATCATTAGATATTCTTTTACTTACTTTACTTCTTCACTTTTAATAGGCTAACTTTGATCTACAAGCATATCTTGACAAACCGAATACAGATTCGTAATTATTATATTATTACTAACATTTTGGATATTCTAACTTATGTTTTAATGCTTGCTACGAATACTTATCATTAGATATTCTGAAATTTACTTACTTTACTTCTTCACTTTTAATAGGCTAACTTTCATCTACAAGCATATCTTGACAAACCGAATACAGATTCGTAATTATTATATTATTACTAACATTTTGGATATTCTAACTTATATTTTAGTGCTTGCTACGCAAACTTATCATTAGATATTCTTTTCTTACTTTACTTCTTCACTTTTAATAGGCTAACTTTGATCTACAAGCATATCTTGACAAACCGAATACAGATTCGTAATTATTATATTATTACTAACATTTTGGATATTCTAACTTATATTTTAGTGCTTGCTACGCAAACTTATCATTAGATATTCTTTTACTTACTTTACTTCTTCACTTTTAATAGGCTAACTTTGATCTACAAGCATATCTTGACAAACCGAATACAGATTCGTAATTATTATATTATTACTAACATTTTGGATATTCTAACTTATGTTTTAATGCTTGCTACGAAAACTTATCATTAGATATTCTTTTCTTACTTTACTTCTTCACTTTTAATAGGCTAACTTTGATCTACAAGCATATCTTGACAAACCGAATACAGATTCGTAATTATTATATTATTACTAACATTTTGGATATTCTAACTTATGTTTTAATGCTTGCTACGAATACTTATCATTAGATATTCTTTTACTTACTTTACTTCTTCACTTTTAATAGGCTAACTTTCATCTACAAGCATATCTTGACAAACCGAATACAGATTCGTAATTATTATATTATTACTAACATTTTGGATATTCTAACTTATATTTTAGTGCTTGCTACGCAAACTTATCATTAGATATTCTTTTCTTACTTTACTTCTTCACTTTTAATAGGCTAACTTTGATCTACAAGCATATCTTGACAAACCGAATACAGATTCGTAATTATTATATTATTACTAACATTTTGGATATTCTAACTTATGTTTTAATGCTTGCTACGAATACTTATCATTAGATATTCTTTTACTTACTTTACTTCTTCACTTTTCTAAATACTTATTACTTCTCAAAGCATACTCCTTAAAACTGAAATTCTATCTTCTTTTCTTACTTTACTTCTTCACTTTTAATAGGCTAACTTTGATCTACAAGCATATCTTGACAAACCGAATACAGATTCGTAATTATTATATTATTACTAACATTTTGGATATTCTAACTTATGTTTTAATGCTTGCTACGAATACTTATCATTAGATATTCTTTTACTTACTTTACTTCTTCACTTTTCTAAATACTTATTACTTCTCAAAGCATACTCCTTAAAACTGAAATTCTATCTTCTTTTCTTACTTTACTTCTTCACTTTTAATAGGCTAACTTTGATCTACAAGCATATCTTGACAAACCGAATACAGATTCGTAATTATTATATTATTACTAACATTTTGGATATTCTAACTTATGTTTTAATGCTTGCTACGCAAACTTATCATTAGATATTCTTTTACTTACTTTACTTCTTCACTTTTCTAAATACTTATTACTTCTCAAAGCATACTCCTTAAAACTGAAATTCTATCTTCTTTTCTTACTTTACTTCTTCACTTTTAATAGGCTAACTTTGATCTACAAGCATATCTTGACAAACCGAATACAGATTCGTAATTATTATATTATTACTAACATTTTGGATATTCTAACTTATATTTTAGTGCTTGCTACGCAAACTTATCATTAGATATTCTTTTCTTACTTTACTTCTTCACTTTTAATAGGCTAACTTTGATCTACAAGCATATCTTGACAAACCGAATACAGATTCGTAATTATTATATTATTACTAACATTTTGGATATTCTAACTTATGTTTTAATGCTTGCTACGAATACTTATCATTAGATATTCTTTTACTTACTTTACTTCTTCACTTTTCTAAATACTTATTACTTCTCAAAGCATACTCCTTAAAACTGAAATTCTATCTTCTTTTCTTACTTTACTTCTTCACTTTTAATAGGCTAACTTTGATCTACAAGCATATCTTGACAAACCGAATACAGATTCGTAATTATTATATTATTACTAACATTTTGGATATTCTAACTTATGTTTTAATGCTTGCTACGAATACTTATCATTAGATATTCTTTTACTTACTTTACTTCTTCACTTTTCTAAATACTTATTACTTCTCAAAGCATACTCCTTAAAACTGAAATTCTATCTTCTTTTCTTACTTTACTTCTTCACTTTTAATAGGCTAACTTTGATCTACAAGCATATCTTGACAAACCGAATACAGATTCGTAATTATTATATTATTACTAACATTTTGGATATTCTAACTTATGTTTTAATGCTTGCTACGCAAACTTATCATTAGATATTCTTTTACTTACTTTACTTCTTCACTTTTCTAAATACTTATTACTTCTCAAAGCATACTCCTTAAAACTGAAATTCTATCTTCTTTTCTTACTTTACTTCTTCACTTTTAATAGGCTAACTTTGATCTACAAGCATATCTTGACAAACCGAATACAGATTCGTAATTATTATATTATTACTAACATTTTGGATATTCTAACTTATATTTTAGTGCTTGCTACGCAAACTTATCATTAGATATTCTTTTCTTACTTTACTTCTTCACTTTTAATAGGCTAACTTTGATCTACAAGCATATCTTGACAAACCGAATACAGATTCGTAATTATTATATTATTACTAACATTTTGGATATTCTAACTTATGTTTTAATGCTTGCTACGAATACTTATCATTAGATATTCTTTTACTTACTTTACTTCTTCACTTTTAATAGGCTAACTTTGATCTACAAGCATATCTTGACAAACCGAATACAGATTCGTAATTATTATATTATTACTAACATTTTGGATATTCTAACTTATGTTTTAATGCTTGCTACGAATACTTATCATTAGATATTCTTTTACTTACTTTACTTCTTCACTTTTCTAAATACTTATTACTTCTCAAAGCATACTCCTTAAAACTGAAATTCTATCTTCTTTTCTTACTTTACTTCTTCACTTTTAATAGGCTAACTTTGATCTACAAGCATATCTTGACAAACCGAATACAGATTCGTAATTATTATATTATTACTAACATTTTGGATATTCTAACTTATGTTTTAATGCTTGCTACGAATACTTATCATTAGATATTCTTTTACTTACTTTACTTCTTCACTTTTCTAAATACTTATTACTTCTCAAAGCATACTCCTTAAAACTGAAATTCTATCTTCTTTTCTTACTTTACTTCTTCACTTTTAATAGGCTAACTTTGATCTACAAGCATATCTTGACAAACCGAATACAGATTCGTAATTATTATATTATTACTAACATTTTGGATATTCTAACTTATGTTTTAATGCTTGCTACGCAAACTTATCATTAGATATTCTTTTACTTACTTTACTTCTTCACTTTTCTAAATACTTATTACTTCTCAAAGCATACTCCTTAAAACTGAAATTCTATCTTCTTTTCTTACTTTACTTCTTCACTTTTAATAGGCTAACTTTGATCTACAAGCATATCTTGACAAACCGAATACAGATTCGTAATTATTATATTATTACTAACATTTTGGATATTCTAACTTATATTTTAGTGCTTGCTACGCAAACTTATCATTAGATATTCTTTTCTTACTTTACTTCTTCACTTTTAATAGGCTAACTTTGATCTACAAGCATATCTTGACAAACCGAATACAGATTCGTAATTATTATATTATTACTAACATTTTGGATATTCTAACTTATGTTTTAATGCTTGCTACGAATACTTATCATTAGATATTCTTTTACTTACTTTACTTCTTCACTTTTCTAAATACTTATTACTTCTCAAAGCATACTCCTTAAAACTGAAATTCTATCTTCTTTTCTTACTTTACTTCTTCACTTTTAATAGGCTAACTTTGATCTACAAGCATATCTTGACAAACCGAATACAGATTCGTAATTATTATATTATTACTAACATTTTGGATATTCTAACTTATGTTTTAATGCTTGCTACGAATACTTATCATTAGATATTCTTTTACTTACTTTACTTCTTCACTTTTCTAAATACTTATTACTTCTCAAAGCATACTCCTTAAAACTGAAATTCTATCTTCTTTTCTTACTTTACTTCTTCACTTTTAATAGGCTAACTTTGATCTACAAGCATATCTTGACAAACCGAATACAGATTCGTAATTATTATATTATTACTAACATTTTGGATATTCTAACTTATGTTTTAATGCTTGCTACGCAAACTTATCATTAGATATTCTTTTACTTACTTTACTTCTTCACTTTTCTAAATACTTATTACTTCTCAAAGCATACTCCTTAAAACTGAAATTCTATCTTCTTTTCTTACTTTACTTCTTCACTTTTAATAGGCTAACTTTGATCTACAAGCATATCTTGACAAACCGAATACAGATTCGTAATTATTATATTATTACTAACATTTTGGATATTCTAACTTATATTTTAGTGCTTGCTACGCAAACTTATCATTAGATATTCTTTTCTTACTTTACTTCTTCACTTTTAATAGGCTAACTTTGATCTACAAGCATATCTTGACAAACCGAATACAGATTCGTAATTATTATATTATTACTAACATTTTGGATATTCTAACTTATGTTTTAATGCTTGCTACGAATACTTATCATTAGATATTCTTTTACTTACTTTACTTCTTCACTTTTAATAGGCTAACTTTGATCTACAAGCATATCTTGACAAACCGAATACAGATTCGTAATTATTATATTATTACTAACATTTTGGATATTCTAACTTATGTTTTAATGCTTGCTACGAATACTTATCATTAGATATTCTTTTACTTACTTTACTTCTTCACTTTTAATAGGCTAACTTTCATCTACAAGCATATCTTGACAAACCGAATACAGATTCGTAATTATTATATTATTACTAACATTTTGGATATTCTAACTTATATTTTAGTGCTTGCTACGCAAACTTATCATTAGATATTCTTTTCTTACTTTACTTCTTCACTTTTAATAGGCTAACTTTGATCTACAAGCATATCTTGACAAACCGAATACAGATTCGTAATTATTATATTATTACTAACATTTTGGATATTCTAACTTATGTTTTAATGCTTGCTACGAATACTTATCATTAGATATTCTTTTCTTACTTTACTTCTTCACTTTTAATAGGCTAACTTTGATCTACAAGCATATCTTGACAAACCGAATACAGATTCGTAATTATTATATTATTACTAACATTTTGGATATTCTAACTTATGTTTTAATGCTTGCTACGAAAACTTATCATTAGATATTCTTTTCTTACTTTACTTCTTCACTTTTAATAGGCTAACTTTGATCTACAAGCATATCTTGACAAACCGAATACAGATTCGTAATTATTATATTATTACTAACATTTTGGATATTCTAACTTATGTTTTAATGCTTGCTACGCAAACTTATCATTAGATATTCTTTTACTTACTTTACTTCTTCACTTTTCTAAATACTTATTACTTCTCAAAGCATACTCCTTAAAACTGAAATTCTATCTTCTTTTCTTACTTTACTTCTTCACTTTTAATAGGCTAACTTTGATCTACAAGCATATCTTGACAAACCGAATACAGATTCGTAATTATTATATTATTACTAACATTTTGGATATTCTAACTTATGTTTTAATGCTTGCTACGAATACTTATCATTAGATATTCTTTTACTTACTTTACTTCTTCACTTTTCTAAATACTTATTACTTCTCAAAGCATACTCCTTAAAACTGAAATTCTATCTTCTTTTCTTACTTTACTTCTTCACTTTTAATAGGCTAACTTTGATCTACAAGCATATCTTGACAAACCGAATACAGATTCGTAATTATTATATTATTACTAACATTTTGGATATTCTAACTTATGTTTTAATGCTTGCTACGCAAACTTATCATTAGATATTCTTTTACTTACTTTACTTCTTCACTTTTCTAAATACTTATTACTTCTCAAAGCATACTCCTTAAAACTGAAATTCTATCTTCTTTTCTTACTTTACTTCTTCACTTTTAATAGGCTAACTTTGATCTACAAGCATATCTTGACAAACCGAATACAGATTCGTAATTATTATATTATTACTAACATTTTGGATATTCTAACTTATGTTTTAATGCTTGCTACGCAAACTTATCATTAGATATTCTTTTACTTACTTTACTTCTTCACTTTTCTAAATACTTATTACTTCTCAAAGCATACTCCTTAAAACTGAAATTCTATCTTCTTTTCTTACTTTACTTCTTCACTTTTAATAGGCTAACTTTGATCTACAAGCATATCTTGACAAACCGAATACAGATTCGTAATTATTATATTATTACTAACATTTTGGATATTCTAACTTATGTTTTAATGCTTGCTACGAATACTTATCATTAGATATTCTTTTACTTACTTTACTTCTTCACTTTTCTAAATACTTATTACTTCTCAAAGCATACTCCTTAAAACTGAAATTCTATCTTCTTTTCTTACTTTACTTCTTCACTTTTAATAGGCTAACTTTGATCTACAAGCATATCTTGACAAACCGAATACAGATTCGTAATTATTATATTATTACTAACATTTTGGATATTCTAACTTATGTTTTAATGCTTGCTACGCAAACTTATCATTAGATATTCTTTTACTTACTTTACTTCTTCACTTTTCTAAATACTTATTACTTCTCAAAGCATACTCCTTAAAACTGAAATTCTATCTTCTTTTCTTACTTTACTTCTTCACTTTTAATAGGCTAACTTTGATCTACAAGCATATCTTGACAAACCGAATACAGATTCGTAATTATTATATTATTACTAACATTTTGGATATTCTAACTTATGTTTTAATGCTTGCTACGAAAACTTATCATTAGATATTCTTTTCTTACTTTACTTCTTCACTTTTAATAGGCTAACTTTGATCTACAAGCATATCTTGACAAACCGAATACAGATTCGTAATTATTATATTATTACTAACATTTTGGATATTCTAACTTATGTTTTAATGCTTGCTACGAAAACTTATCATTAGATATTCTTTTCTTACTTTACTTCTTCACTTTTAATAGGCTAACTTTGATCTACAAGCATATCTTGACAAACCGAATACAGATTCGTAATTATTATATTATTACTAACATTTTGGATATTCTAACTTATGTTTTAATGCTTGCTACGCAAACTTATCATTAGATATTCTTTTACTTACTTTACTTCTTCACTTTTCTAAATACTTATTACTTCTCAAAGCATACTCCTTAAAACTGAAATTCTATCTTCTTTTCTTACTTTACTTCTTCACTTTTAATAGGCTAACTTTGATCTACAAGCATATCTTGACAAACCGAATACAGATTCGTAATTATTATATTATTACTAACATTTTGGATATTCTAACTTATGTTTTAATGCTTGCTACGAATACTTATCATTAGATATTCTTTTACTTACTTTACTTCTTCACTTTTCTAAATACTTATTACTTCTCAAAGCATACTCCTTAAAACTGAAATTCTATCTTCTTTTCTTACTTTACTTCTTCACTTTTAATAGGCTAACTTTGATCTACAAGCATATCTTGACAAACCGAATACAGATTCGTAATTATTATATTATTACTAACATTTTGGATATTCTAACTTATGTTTTTAATGCTTGCTACGCAAACTTATCATTAGATATTCTTTTACTTACTTTACTTCTTCACTTTTCTAAATACTTATTACTTCTCAAAGCATACTCCTTAAAACTGAAATTCTATCTTCTTTTCTTACTTTACTTCTTCACTTTTAATAGGCTAACTTTGATCTACAAGCATATCTTGACAAACCGAATACAGATTCGTAATTATTATATTATTACTAACATTTTGGATATTCTAACTTATGTTTTAATGCTTGCTACGAATACTTATCATTAGATATTCTTTTACTTACTTTACTTCTTCACTTTTCTAAATACTTATTACTTCTCAAAGCATACTCCTTAAAACTGAAATTCTATCTTCTTTTCTTACTTTACTTCTTCACTTTTAATAGGCTAACTTTGATCTACAAGCATATCTTGACAAACCGAATACAGATTCGTAATTATTATATTATTACTAACATTTTGGATATTCTAACTTATGTTTTAATGCTTGCTACGCAAACTTATCATTAGATATTCTTTTACTTACTTTACTTCTT